>PVIH01007903.1:0-96166 GCA_004025045.1 Sigmodon hispidus
CATGCTAAAAGGAGACAACATTACTCTGCTCCAGAGTGTTTCCAACTAGAGACTGTCAAGCACTCAAGAAGTTGAAGAGAAGTACAGTGTTTTTAAAGGTGTCTTCTGCGGGAAGCATAGTCTGAAACATTTATTCATATTGTTTTAGTGGCCCTTATGTTATTATCAGGTGACAATAAATACTGTGAGATGGTTTTTATTACAGTTTTTATTATTTGAGTCCCATGGCAACTATTTATATGATGGTTCTTCTAGCTTTTGGTATTAAGGTTTCTGAAGGTTATCAGTTGCCCTGGGCATTTGCTTCTCTCAGCACGTGGATCTGTACATTCATGGGCAAAGAGAAAGAATTCTGCCTGCACAGGTAAGCTGCTAATGTGTGAAAGAGGCTGGGAGGTTACAGATAAACAGGCTTTTTTGCTAGCAATGAACTGATCAGTTCTAATCACTTGGGGCTGGGAGTGTAGTTAGTCAGTGCTTGTTGTCTCACAGGAGGTTCTGGTATGAACAAAGCATTTCTAATTGCAGGACGCTGGGAACATGGGCATAACTCTGTTGTTTAGTAATTACTGAGACACTGAAGTCTGAGAATTTGGTCGCCCATGCTTATAACTCTTATCAGGAGAACGTTACAGGAGGTTTGCCAAGGCTGCAAAACAAGACTGTTTAACAAGAGCAGAGCATTAGGGATATTGAATATATATATAGGTGGAGAATAAAATACTTTTAAAGTACATTTAAAATAAACTAAAAATTGATAAACCTTTTGAGATTGGTGGGATTTTTTGTTTTTTTTCTTTAAAGATCCCAAGTGCTAAAGCTAGTTTGGTCTGGGGAAATGCTTCACTTGGGAAGCATTTAGCGTGAGGACCAAAGTTAGGACCCCAGAACCTAATGAAAACTGGGTGCGTGTGGTGGCCTGCCTATAGTATCAGTGCTTAGGAGGAGGAAATGGACCCTGGGAGCAATATCTGTGAGCTGTGTGTTCAATGATAGAGTTCCCCAAAGTGTAATGTTGGGGAATGATTGAGAAAGACAACCATTGACGGTCTTGGGGGCACACATACAGATACATGTTATGTATTTTTAAAAATTATATATATATTTTAAATTATATATAAATAAAAATATATAATTTTTTGTTTACTCAAGGTTTTTTTGTTTTTTTGTTTTTTTTTTTGTTCTCCCACATTTGTTTATTATGATTAGGATGTACAGCTCATGCCACAGTTGAAGTGTTGAGGTTAGGATAGCTTTTGAGAGTCAGTTCTCCATGTGGGATCTAGGGATTAGGCCAATAATCTGGCTTAATTTGGTGTGCGTGAGTGCAAGTGTACCTACCAGTGCCGTGGCCATGTGTGTAAATTAGAGTAGATTCTCTCCTTGAGCCATGGGACCTGGATGTCCAGCTCAGGTTGTCAGACTTGCTGACACCCAAGTGCCTTTGCACAGCAAGCTATCTTGCTGACCCCCCTCCCCTTTTCTGTGTGTACACACATCTGTGTGTATGTCTCTGAGACTACTGATGTCCATGGAACCTGAAGAGGGCATCAGTTCCCATGGAGCATGAGTTGCCAGCCTTTGTGAGCTGCCCTGTGTGAGTGGTTGGATCCAGCTCTGATCCTTAGATCCTCATGATTGGGCAGTAGCATTTGCTCTTAGCTGTTGAGCTAGTTTCCTATCCACCTATTGGCTCCTCCACTCCCTCTAGGTAGTGACTTGTTGGGTAGCCAGACTGACCTCAGGTCCATGATCTTCCTGCTTCATTTGATACCTGCTAGGACTGTAGTCATGCACCAACATGACTGACTGGTTCCTAGTTTGTTTTGTTTTGGAACAGGATTTTGTAGTCCAATCTGTCCTAAACTCAGTATGTGGATAAGTGTACATTGCACACCTTATCTCCTGTCCCCGTCCCCCAAGTGTTAGGATTATCAGCCTGCATTATCATATCTGTTTGTACGTAGTGCTGGAGATAGAACCCAGGTCCCCGTGCATGTTAGGCAAGCACTACACCAACTGAACTACATGCCCAGTTCTTTGGGGCGGGGGTGGGAGGATGGGGGGTGTTCAAGACAGAATTTCTCTTGTTTAGTCCTGGCTGTCTTTGATCTTAGAGAGATCCACCTGCCTCTGCCTCCCAAGTGCTGGGATTAAAGATGTGTGCCACCCAGCTCAAGAAATTACAGTCAATAATTGGGGTAAGGCAATAAGTTAGCATTCCAAGTAATGCATTTCATTGTAGCATTTTTATACATCCATCATACTTGGTTCTGATCAGTTGTCTGTCTGTCAGTTATCCCTGTCTGCCTGGTTCCCTTCCTTATATGCTCACCCTTCAGGTTCCTCCTCCCTACTTGTCTTTCTGAGTTTCCCTTATTTCACATGCAATAACAATTTCCCATTTTATCCATTTACTTGAAATGTCATGATTTTCTTATTTTAACAGATGAAAAAATTTGTCGTATATTCCATGCTCTCAATCCATTCATGTTAAGAAACACGAGGTTAGGGGCTGGAGAGATGGCTCAGTGGTTAAGAGCACTGTCTGCTCTTCCAGAGGACCCGGGTTCGATTCCCAGCACCCACATGGCAGCTAACAACTGTCTGTAGTTCCAGTTCCAGGCAAAACACCAAGGCAAATAAATAAATAAAGTTTTTTAAAAAAAAAGAAACACTAGGTTAGCTTGTGAAAAGTGCAGCAAGAAACATGGAAGTCCAGATACTCTGGCATTTTGAGTCAGAGTCCTTTGAGAATATATGCCCAACATACATGCATTTATGAACCTTAGGACATTTGTCTTTAATGTTTAGAGAAACTTCAGTGTTAACTTCAGTAGTGGCTGTACAAGTTCATAGCCTATAAACAGCAGTGTATAAGGCAAACTTCTCTTTCCAGCACCCTCACCTCCACATGTGACACGGTACACATGCACCTGTGTGCTAAGACCTTAATGTAAGGCCTGAAATTCTCAAATTGCTAGAGGGAAACATAAAAACTTCAAGACAGAAGTTTTCAGAAAAGAATTCCAATGGCATAGGACATTAGTCCCAAGAACTGGCACATGGTTGATAGACTACATAATGGGGGTAAAATCTTTGTTACTATTTTTTTTAGTACTTTTAGTTTTTGTACATTGGTATTTTGCCTGTATGTATGTCAGGTCTCCTGGAACTCAGTTATAGACTGTTGTGCACTGCTGTGTGGGTGTGGGGAATTGAACTCGTGTCCTTTGGAAGAGCAGTCAGTGCTATTAACCGCTGGCCCATTTCTCCATTTTTCCCCTTGATAGCTGTTTTGATTGGGGTGAGATGGGATCTCTGTAGATTATATGATGTGTGTGAGAAGTATTAATGCATGTATGCTATGGCATGCATGTGGAAGTTATAGGACAACCTCGTTTTGGTCCTCATCTCCCACCGTTTTTGAGTTAGGGTCTTCTCTTGTCCACTGCATGACAAGCTAGCCGGCCCATGTGCCTGTAGGGAGCCCCTTGTCTCCATGTCTGGTCTCAGAAGCACTGTGACTACAAACATGCTTCATGGCATTAGGTCAGTCTCGGGAGACAAGCTCAGTTCTCATGTTTATGTGACAGATATTTCACCCCTGAGCCATCTTCCTAGCTCCCCACATCACTTAATTAGCATTTCTGATGGCTAAGCATGCTTAAAGAATTGACAATTTTGAGAACTCTGCAGTTCACTTACCCAATTTTTAAAAAAAGTTCTTCAAATATTCCATACAGTCTTGTGTGGATTTTTTTTTTCCTCCATCATACAGACTATCACCCATTTGCTAGCTCTTGGGACTAATGTCCTATGCTATTGGAATCCTTTTCAGAAAGCTTCTATCTTGAAGTTTTTATATTTCCCTCTAGCAGTTTGAGGGATTCAGGTCAGCTGGAAGCAGTTGGTGACATTGTGTGAGCAATCAGAAGAAAGGAATGGATGCTGGTACTCAATTGATTTCCAGGATCCAAGCCCAGGGAATGGTGCCACCTTAGGGAGGACCTTCTGCCTCAGTTAAGCCAATGAAGATAATCCTTATCAGACCTGCTGGCGACTTGTTTCTAAATGTTTCAGATGCCATTCAGTTGACAGTGTTAGCATCACATCTTCCACCTCTACATTCTTCTATTCAGTTGAGTTAATTGGGGATGCTTTCCACTATGTTTTATATTTTGTTAAATGAAGTTTTTCATTAGCATCATATCTGCTTGTTGATAGTTGTTTTGTCCCACCCCTAAATGTGAATCTCCTTTTGCTCATTTTCAAGTCATGGATCATTTTTACCACTGATCTCTTGAAATCTTTACTCTGGCAAACTTTTACCTGTTTCATTATCTTTTGCTTGTTTGTTTTTGTTGCTGTTTTTTTGAGAAAAGGTTTCTCTGTATATCCCTATCTGTCCTAGAACTCACTCTGTAGACTAGGGTGGCCTCAGACTCAAGAGACCCACTTGCCTCTGCCTTCTGAGTGCTGGAATTAAAGGTGTGGACCACCATGCCTTGCGGTCTTTTTTTTTTCTTTAAGTAAAACTTTTATTGTAAAGAACAAATGTTGTGAAGGATGTGGAAACTCTGCTGTTAGGGTAAACTCAATACAGCCATTATGGAAGTCAGTCTGGAGCTTCCTCAAAAAATTAAAAATAAGAGCTACCTTGTAACCATCCTGTTCCACGCCTGGCTTTGTACTCTGTATAGAGAACTCTTGGTAGAGATTTGCATCTCCACGTTGTATTACCACTTTACTCACTATAACAGGGGAGTTGGAAACAATCTAGTCCATCAACATGCTTGGAGCATACATACACAAAGTGGAATACTGTTCAGCTTAAAAAGTCACAAATTTAATCAGTAGACCCAGAATGTATAATAAAATCACACGTCATGAAAAAAACATGTCTCCCTTGTGAATCTTAGCCTATAATGTAAGCATGTAAACAAATGTGCATTTGTGGGTACAGTCTAATGTGTACAAAGGAGAATGGTAACATGTGAGAGGAGATACAGCTAATAGTTTAAAGTGAGGATTTGGGGAATTTTGTGTGGTGGTCAGATTCATAAGAGTGTAACTGATAAAGTATAGAATTCAGTGTGATACTTGGTGGCTTCAGAATGGCTGCTGAAGCTGACTAGAGAACTTCACTGAGATGGGTGGCCTGGGTCTGTAAGCCTGCTGTGCGGTTTTGTGTGTGAAGCAGTTCCAGTTTCATTGCAGACTCCGCCTTCAGTACCACTCCGTGGGAAGAAAACTCCTGTAACTACAGCAGCATCAGAGCCTACAAGATCTAAAGTGCACTCAGATCAGTGCAGCTCCTTATTACGTCACCAGAGACCAAACAACTGCGGGATGGACTGTGATGTTAAGAAGCATTTAAGGGGGGGCTGGAGAGATGGCTCAGCGGTTAAGAGCACCGTCTGCTCTTCCAGAGGACCGGGGTTCATTCCTAGCATCCACATGGCAGCTAATGTCTGTAGTTCCAGTTCCAGGCAAATAAATAAATAAAGTTTTTTTTTTTTTTTTTTTTTTTTTTTTTTTTTTTTTTTTTTTAAAAAGAAGCATTTAAGGAAGTGTGGAAGTAGGGAATGGATGGATCGAAGCAGGCAGGGAAGGAGAGAAACTGAGGCAGAGCAAGTAAGTGCTCTGATGCTCTGAGATGCAACGAAAGGGTTAGGGCGGGAAGGGAAAGAGCAAGACTAGGAACAAGCATAGAATCCCATGGAAAAGACGAGCAAAATCATGAATCTCACTGAGGAGTAAAAATAAAAACTTGTTTGCTTTTTAAAAGAAAAATAAGATAGTCAAAATGTAGAGGATCATGGGAAGGAAGAAGCAAGGGAAGGGATCCAAGAAAAAAATACTTCCAATAAGAAAACAGTCAAAAGGAATAAAAAAGGTAAAGCAATGAAGATGCTGTTGAAAGTCTCAGCGGGTGAGGGCTCTTGCTGCCAAGCCTCGTGTCCAGAGTTCAATCCCTGGGACACATGGAAGAAGAGAACTGACTTACACACAAATGCTGTGGCACATGTGCACAAACAAAAATACACTGAGGGGCCACGAGGGTCAAGAAGTACTGGAACAGCTTGCTTCTGAGTCTCTCTGCATGGGACAAGCTTGATCTCAGTCTCAGACCAGGACAAGATGGTGCCTGGCTGCTGCTGCCTTTAGTCCACACCACAGCTGCTTGTCTGCCAGAGAAATCACTGCTGGGCCTCCACATTCTGCAACTTGTTTGTGCTTTGGACTTGTCCTGAAGTGAAGGCCGCACATCTCTCCGTGCTTTGTGATAACAGCTACTTCCCCTCCCCAGTCAGAGAGCAGCGCGTCTCAAGCTGCCCTTCCCACCCAGTGGATTACATTTTCGATCTTGTTTACTTGCCATTACATTAATGGAGTGTTGTGTGTGGGTGTGCCCACTCCATCAGAAGACGGCTTGGAGGGAGTTGGTTCTGTCTGTTCATCACGTGGGTGGGTGTGGGAAATCCCCCTGCGCCATCCCCTGGCTCAGGTTTGGCGTGTGCATTGCCCCTCTTCCTGTCTGCACCGGACAACTATTTAACCTCTTTTGTGGATTCCAAAGGCCTTCCTCTTTGTCTTTAGAATAGAGACTCCTTTTTCTTACTCTAATTCTCTCACAAGCTCACACAGGCAGCTTCTACCTCTCACTTGGGAGTTTGCAGGCCGGCAGGATTGTGAGGGCTACAGGTTTTCTAGGCAAAGTTGTGCAAATACACTGACAGAGACTGATGATCAAGTAGAGGTTTTTCATATTTATTTAGATTGGTTCCTTTTGTGTGGCCCAGTGGCCTTAAACCCTCCTGCCTCAGCCTCCTAAATGCTGGGATTATGAGCATAATCTCACTCAGCTAACAACATCCTATTATGTACTAAGTGGGTACTGCAAGATGAGCAAGGCCTATCCTGTTTCTGTTCTGTGCTGGGGATCAAACCTATGGCTTTGTACATGCTATGCAAGCATTCTGCCACTGGGCTGCACTCCCAACCCCAGAGCCCATTTTAAATTCTGCTAAAGGTGATAGATATTAATGATGGGTGAAAGTCAACGAAAAAGTTTCATTTCTGGGCTGGCAAGGCGTCTCAGTGGGTAAAGGCATCTGCCACCAAGTCTGACACTTGATAATCGAGAGGAAGAATGAGGCTGCCATCTTACCTCCGTGTCTAGCTTTCTCACAAACATACACAATGCACACTAAAAAAATTATAACTAACATTTTTTAAGTCCTAATTCTGTCGAGATGAAACTTCATTAAACTGTACAGAATGAGATAGAGAAGAGCTGTAATGACTGTAGAGGTGGGCCCCCGGAAACTACATTTTAGCTCCCGTGCTCCTTTCTAAATTTGTGCCCTATTGGTTCTATTTTCAATAGGGGACTGCTTTAGCACTGTGGACATGCCTGAGTTTGGAATTCATTAAGCCACCTCTAGTAAAGAAAATTCTGGGCCGTAGAGGGAGTTGTAGCTGTGGGGCTGCTGATAAAAGACGGGCTCTTGAGAGCAGAGCTAAAGACCTCCCTGCAGTTTTCCTGGCACCAGAATAGCTGGGAAGGAGGATAAAAAGCTGAAGCAGTATAATCCCTAAGAAAACCTGCTGGCTGCTTTTTCCATTCCCCTGTGTGGCCTTTCTGACCTTGTCGCCCTGTGTAAGCAAAGCTGTGCCTGCTGTGGCTTATTCTGAATGGATCAAGACGTGGAAGTTTCTATTTTTGACAGAGCAAACGATGATCTAGTGAGAAATAGCTGCTCTTACAATTGAGCTCTGTATTTAGAAATCCTTGCCCGCTCCCCACTCTGTGGGGCCTGTGGTGTTCGCCTTTTAACTCAGGACTTTTCCTCCTTCTGTAGATCCTTTCTTCTAGCTGGAGTCTGTATTGCGGGGGGCGTGGCTTTTGCTTCATTAAGGTTACTGACTACTGGAAGCAGCTCGTGTTGGCAGCCCTTGGTATGTGAGCAATTATTTCTCTGGAATGGCTGTTTGTTTCTGTGAGAGGGTCTTGCTAGCCGCCCACTAACTCTTGTAACATTCTGAAGAGGGGGATGGGAAGAGCTGGAGAGTCGTGCTCTGTAAGAAAATTAAGCATCAGTAGCAGGCAGGGGAAGGGAAGGCTTGGAAATCTTAAGACTTCATGTTTAGGGTACCAGCTCTTGTCATGTTTCACAGGTTTAGAGAACAGGACTGGTCTTCTCTTGGTAACTGGATGGCATAGAGGCATTTCCTTAACTGCTGTCCCAATAGCATGATAATTACACCTTGGGAATACTTTTCCTAAAGCAGCAAGAGAATCTCTATCTGTTTGGGCTTAGGATTCAATTTTAACTTAAACACTTGGCTCTGAGTTCAAGGATAGCCTGATGTCTGCATAGTAAGTGAGGGATCCACAGTTAGACCCTGTCTTTGGGGGAAAAAAAAAAAAAGGCTGTCATCCTTTTGCAATGCCCTTGTTTGGATTTGATATCATTGATACTAGCCCTGTCAAAAGAGTTGGCTGCACTTTTATTTTATTTTTTTAAGAGTGAGAAGAGTTGTTTGTTCACTTTAACAGTGAAGCCATTAAGTCTTGAACTTTCCTTGAGTGTGTGTGTGTGTGTGTGTGTGTGTGTGTGTGTGTGACTATTGATTCCATTCAGTACCTTACACATCCTCAGCAAGCATTCTACTTCACTGTACTGGATTCCAGACCCAGAAAGGACTTCATTACTAATTCAATTTTCTTATTCATTGCCAGTCTGTTTCAGTTTTCTCTCTTCTCCCTCTCCCTCACTACCATCACCTGCTACTGAACTACACCCTCAGCTTTGGGTCTTTCTATTTCTTCATGATTCAGCATTGGTAGGAGTGTATGAATTTCTTACAGATTAGCTTGGAGGCAAGATATCTACCTGTAGCCTCAGCTGGCCCTGAACTCATGGTTATCCCACTTCAGCATCGAGAATGCTGGGATTGCAGGCACGTGTCACCATGTTTAGCTTTCAAAGCACCTCCTGGATCCAGAAGACAGTGCAGTAGGTAAAGGTGCTTACCATACAAGCCTGGAGACTTGACTTCAAGCCCCCCACGACCCAAGTAAGAACAGAACAGACTCCATGAAGCTGTCCTCTGACCTCCACAAATGTGTCATGGACGGACACACACACACACACACACACACACACACACACACACACAGATTCCTAATTTCATTTATATTTTTCTAAATTCTCATCTTTATTCTTTTTTCTATTTTGGGCTTAATTCTGTTTCTAGTTCCTTGAGGAGTGATGTTTCTTTATTTAATCTTTGGCAATGTCTTTATTGCTTAGAACTGCTTTTGCTATGGTATGTTTTCATCTGGGGTGTGTGTGTGTGTGTGTGTGTGTGTGTGTGTCCCCATGTGCACGAAGGCCAGAGGACGATGTCCAGTGTTCTGTCTTATCCCCTGGAGACAGGGCCTCTCACTGAACCTTTCCTTATTAGTCTGCTCTAACTATGGCTGCTCCTGCTCTCTGGGCTTCCGTTTGTGTGGAACATCTTCTGTCCTTTCCTTCTTAGTCTCCGTGCACTTCTCTTCCAGGTAGCATATTTAGGTTTTTATTTGTTTGTTGTTTTAATATGGCCATCCTGTGTTTTTGGCAAATGGAGTCCATGTACTCGCAAGGTTAGTTGTTGATAGGTAGGGACTTACTATCCCGTTGGCAAGATGGCAAAGCAGGTTAATCACAGACCTGACAACCTGAGTTCTGACCCACAGAAGCTATGTGAAGGCAGAATGTGGTGGTATATGTCCATAATCTCAGCATCCTAGAACAAGATGGGAGGTGGGGACAAGGGAATCCTCTGGAAGCTCGAGGGCCAGCGCAGCAAACAACAGGATTCTGCCTTGAGCATTTTGGAAGAGAAGGACCAGGATCTGAAGTCGCCTCTGACCCCCACATGCATACATGGCCTGTGCACACCCTCACACAAGACAAATAAATATTAATAAACCTTACTGCTGCCACTTTTGCCTGGTTATTTTTTTTTTTAAAAAAAAAAACAAAAACAAAAAAAAAAAACACTTTATTTATTTACTTACTTGCCTTGTTGTTTGCCTGGAACTGGAACTACAAACAGTTGTGAGCTGCCATGTGGGTGCTGGGAATTGAACCCCGGTCCTCTGGAAGAGCAGACGGTGCTCTTAACCGCTGAGCCATCTCTCCAGCCCTGCCTGGTTATTTTTTAGACTCTTGCTTGGCATCTCCTTTTCTTGTTACCTTGCTTTGTTGCTTGGGTTTTAGTATGGATGCACTTTGAATCCTTCCGGCTTTTCTCACACCCCTCCATTCCCCCCACACACACACTGGAGATTGAGCCTAGGACTCTGTCCTGCTAAGTAAGTGATCTGCCACCCAGCAGAAACTACAACCCTCCTTTCTATTTTTGTTTTGTAGTTTTAAAGATTTCTGCTTTGTAATTACTGAGTATAAATCTTATAAGACCCTATTTCAGTCTCAAAACAATTTATCTTTGCTTACAGCTCTATACTTTCACATACCATTTTAGCATGCTAATTGTACAAAATAATGGGTTTTATTATGACATTCTCTTTTTAAAAAATTGTTATTGGGACTGGAGAGATGGCTCAGCGGTTAAGAGCACCGTCTGCTCTTCCAGAGGACCCGGGTTCGATTCCCAGCACCCACATGGCAGCTAACAACTGTCTGTAGTTCCAGTTCCAGGCAAACACCAAGGCAAATAAATAAAATTTGTTTTTGTTTTTCGAGCCAGGTTTCTCTGGGTAACAGCTAGGGCCGTGCTGAAACTTACCAGGCTGGCCTTGAACTCACTGAGATCCACCTGCCTCTGCTTCCTAAGTGCTCAGATTAAAGGTGTGCACCACCACTGAGCTGCTAATTTTTTTTAGGTGTGTGTGTGTGTGTGTGTGTGTGTGTGTGTGTGTGTGTTGCTGTTGTTGTTGTTGTTTGTGTGACATGTCCCCTGTAGTCTCCTTTGATTATGTGGTTCTCTAGTTGGTGACACTATTTAGGAGGTTTACAAGTGTGGAAGAAGTATGTCACTTGGGAAAGAATTTGGCAATTTAAAGGTTCAAGCCACCCCCAGTTCATTCTTCCTGCTTTGTATTTGCAGTTCAAGGTGTCAGCTGTCGCCTGCTGCCATCATGGCCTCTAACCCTCAGGAACCAAAAGCTCAGACTAACTTTCTTCTGCGAGCTACCTTGCCATGGCTTTATCCAAATAGAAAAGTAACTAATGCATTGGGGGAAGTGTTGTGCTTGGGGGGCTGGGGTGGGGGAAGTCAAGTTTGGGAGCTTGCCTCAAAAGCATGAGTATCCGAGTTCAGCCCAGACCTGCATTTTAAAAGCTGGGCATGATGGCATCCTTTTTACATTCTACTGTTGGGGAGATGAACAGATTCCTGAGGCTCTGTGGCCAGCTGGCCTTGATAGTGAAAGAATACATACACATGCATGCATACTCACATGCATAAACATGCCCACACTCCAAAAACTAATCCGAAAAGCAAGTAAGTACTCTATTTCTTTAGTTCTGGTAATTAAACCATATATATTAGGGCTTTTCCACATTCATCTATTTTAATATATTGGCATGAAGTTGGTTATATTGTATTTATTTGTGTCATTGTTTATCATGAACAATTTTACCAGTAATTTATCGATTGTGTTAGTCATTTTAATTTTGCTCATCCATGAAGTTGGAGTTCCAGACAGTTGTGGTGCCTACACTGTGTGGGTGCCAAGAGTTGAACGTGTCCTCTGCACTCTTAATCACTGAGCCATTTCTTCAGGCCCCTTCTCCCTCTCTTGAGCGAAGGCCTCACCTGTAGCCCCAGCTGGCCTTGAACTCACAGAACTCCTCTTTGCCCTGTCTTTTGAGTATTGAGATTCAAGATGTGCACCACCATATCTAGTCTCCAGCCCCCCTCCCCAGGCCTTGACATGGGATTTACTCTACAGTCTAGACTGGCCTTGAACTTAATTGTTGGGAATATGACCAGAACCACCACACTTGATTTTCTTCTTCCTATTCCCTTTGGATTTATTTTAGTCTTTTCAACTTCCTAGTGTCTTGGTTACTTTCCTATTGCTAGGAAGAGATACTATGAGCAAGGCAACTTATAAAAAAATAAACTTATTGAGGTTCATGGTTTCAGAGAATGAGTCTGTGACTATGAACAAGGTAGGCAGGGGAGGTACTAGGGCAATATCTGAGAGTTCACATCTTCTCCACAGGAAGGAGACAGAAAGAGAGAGAGAGAGAGAGAGAGAGAGAGAGAGAGAGAGAGAGAGAGAGAGAACACTAACTGGGAATGGTGTGGGCTTTGGAAACCTCAAAGTGCACCCCCAATGACACACCTCCTAATCCTTCAGAACTGTTTAACCAGCTGGGGACTAAGCATTCAAATAAATGAGGCTGTGGGGGGTCATTCTCGTTCAAACCACCACAAAAAGAGAAATATTTAACATACTAAATTTTAGAATGATTTCCCCCCCCCCCATGAGCATTTAAGGCAGTGATTTCTTCTAACCACCTGTTTAGCAGAATATCCTTATTGTAAGGATTCCTGGCACACATGTGGTGAAACCAACATGGTGCTGGCAGTACAGCTACTTACGGAGGACACGCCCCTAGGTGTGGCTACGTAAATCCATGCCCACCCGCTCTCTTAAAAGGAGAGCCATGTAGCACTCTGTCTCTTCTCTTCTCTCTTTCTTCTCCCCCTTCCCTCCCCGGTACCTGCTTGGTAACTCCCCTGAATAAACTCTTGTGTGGCATCTGGTGGTGTGGGTCTCTTCTCACTCACAAAACCAACACTTACGCTATTGTTCTCTCAAATGTAATTATGATTTTTTTCATGAGTTCTATATCTTTTCTTACTCGTTTTTTTGAGGCAGGGTTTTTATATAGCTCAGGATGGCTTTGAACACTCTGTGTAGCCAAAGCAGATCTTGAACTCTGGGTCCTTGTATTTCTACCTTTCACATGCTAAAATCACAGGTGTGTGCCACCATGTCTGGCTCTAAACGTACACTCTAAATTTTCTCCTTTTTATTGTTTAATCATCTTTTGGAGGATGTATCATTAGTAAATAATACACAGTCTTATTTTTGTTATTTTTTTAGGGTATTTTGTTTTTGAGAGAAGTTCATATAGCCCAGCTTGGCCTTGAACTTGCTGGGTAGCTGAAGAAGACCTTCAGCTTCAAGCCCACAATCACAGCTTCTACCCGCATCACTCAGACACTTAAGCTCCAGGCACACGTCCAGATTCGCACGACAAATTTCTCTTGTGCTTTCTTTCTTTTTCTTAACTTCACGACTCATGTTTATTATTATTATTATTGTAATAACATATGGTCGGTGTTTGGATTTGCCCACATAACCACCACTTTGGCTTCTGTTATCCTCTTCTTCCTTCTCCTCTTCCTCCTTTTTTCTTCTAAATCTATTTGACACATAGGAGTTTACCAGCTAGCCCAGGCTGGCCCAGAAATCACAATCCTTCTGTTTTAGTCTTGAAAGTGTTTTTACAGGCGTGAGCACTCACATCCATCATCATTTGCTTATATTTTATTTAGAGACAGGGTTTCTCTGTGTGACAGTCCTAGCTGTCCTGGGACTCACTCTGTGGACCATGCTGGCTGTAAATCTACAGAGACTTTATTTTCTTTTTAACTTTATTTATTTATTTTATTTATTTGCCTTGGTGTTTGCCTGGAACTGGAACTACAGACAGTTGTTAGCTGCCATGTGGGTGCTGGGAATCGAACCCGGGTCCTCTGGAAGAGCAGAGGGCGCTCTTAACTGCTGAGCCATCTCTCCAGCCCCGATACTTTATTTTCATTTGTGTATATGGGCACATGAATGCATGTACCCTCAGAGGCCATCCTCCAGGGCTGGAGTTACAGGCAGTTTTAAGCCACCTGACATGGGCGCTGGGAACCAAACTTGGGGTCCCATGAGAGCAGTACACAGTTTTAGTTGCTAAGCCATCTCTCCAGCCCCTACTTACTCTTGATTTTTAAAATCTGTTTTTACTGACCAAAGAGCTCATAGTACCTAAACTATCTTCAATTATTATTATCTCACTACCTTCTAGTTAGTGATAAGTCATCTGTCATTCTTACTGCGACACATACCAGGTCTTTTTAAAATTATGGTATTATTTTCTAAATTATACATATATATATATATATATATATATATATGTCTGTGAACACCCATAGAAAACAGAAGAAGACCTTGGATGACCTGGAACTGGAGTTACATGTAGTCAGTTTCCCTACATGGGAACTGGGAACCAAATTGAAGTTGTCAAAAGAGCAACATGTACTCTTGGCCACTGAGCCATCTCTCCCCGCTCTGAAGTCTTAAAAATTGTTGCCCAACTATCTATTACTCCGTTTTGTTTTACCTAGTTTTGATTCTGTGCTGTAGTTTTTTTTCCGTAGCAGGCCTAGATCTGTTTTCAATTTATGGTGCTTGAAATTAATTGGATTTCTTCACCAGTGAATTGAATTCTTTCTTCTTTCTCCCCCCTCCCCCCCCCCTTTCTCTCTCTCTCCCTCTCCCCCTTCTTGACACAGGGTCTCATTGTACACCCCTGGCTGGCCTGGAATTGACTTTTTCTTTACTTCTACATTGTTAATTATTATTAATTCAATTATTGCTCCTTCAGGACTATTTTAATAATATGTCACAGTGGCTGAAGAGGGCTCAGGATAAAGTGCTTGTGATACAAAAGTGAGGGCCAGAGTTGGGGTCCCTGGAGCCCACAGGAAAAGCTGAGGATGCATGATAGCTCATCTGTAATCCCAGTTCTCAGGAAGCAGAGACAGAGGATCCCTGGGGCAAGCTGGGCAATCACACTATCTAGAACTGGTGAGCTTCAGTCCAGGAAGAGACTTCATAAATAAAGTGGAGAGCAATTGATGGTAGCACTCAACCTCAGCTTTGGCCCACATGTTTGTGTATGTTTGTGCATACTTACATACTTATACTCCTACACATATGAACATATATATGTACATCACACATAAACAAAATTTTTTTTCTTCAAAACAGAGTCTTGCTATGTAGTTCTGACTGTTGTGGAACAATGTAAACCAGGCTGGCCTTGAACTCACAGAGATCCTTCTGCCTCTGACTCCTTAGTGCTGGGATTTAATAAAGGTGTGCTCCACCTACCCTGCTGCAATAAATAAATAAATAATGAACAAAAAATAATAAAAGAAATAATATAGTATCAATGTTCCTAGTAGCACACAGTGATGAGGAGGAGTTAGATAAACAGAAGAGAGTTCCCAGCATACCTTCAGCCTCCTGCAGCCTCCACTAATGTGTACCCAGCTGTGAAAGGCAAAACAGAAGCCCCGCCTAAAGGATCTTCAGTAATTGTAAAGGACAAGTCATGGGCTGGAAATACAGATGAACTCTAGTGCTCACATAGCTTGTTTAAGACTAGGTTGGCACGGAGAGAAGGCTCAGGAAAGCATGCTCAGCTTTTCAGCGTTTTATTTCTCCCTAAGACCACACATAGTCATGCACACCCACAATCCCACCACTAGGGAGGCAGAGGTAGGAGGCAGAGTTTGAAGTCAATCTGGGCCACACGGTGAGACCTGAAGTAGGATGTCTTTCTATATGCTGTGGATTAACCATTAAATAATAAAGGAACTGTTTTGGCCTGTGGCAAATCAGATTATAGGCAGGCGGGAAATCCAAACACAGATAAAGGGGAAGGATGGTGGAGTCAGGGGAGATACTCAAAACTGCTGCCCAAGAAAGCACTAGCCACGTGGCAAGACACAGACTAATAGAAATGGGTTGAGTTAAGTTGTAAGAGCTAGCCGATAATGAGCCTAAGCCATAGACCAACCAGCTTGTAATAAATATAGACCTTTGTGTGATTATTTGGGGTTAAGTGGCTGCCGGACCTTGGGCTGGACAGGCCAGATACATCAGGCTATAAGTGGTACCCAACATGGGGCACGTACATCCACACAAAGCCTGAGAAAGCTTAAAAAGGATTCTAGAGCACAGAAATGGAGCCAAAAACAGCTTCCAAGTTGTATCTCTCAAGTGAGCCCTGGTACAGAGATGCCATGACATGGCATGTGGACTCGAGCTACAAAATGTAGGGCTTGCAGGATGCAGCCTAAGCCGCAACAAGGCCGGTTCCTGAAATCTCACAAAAGCCGCCATGTAAGCACAAGCCACATATGATGGACTTAAAGTTTCTGTTAACAGAGTCCAAGACGGCTTCTTAGTAGCAGCATTTTCTTGGGTCAGCTCTATTTGCTGGTGGCAAGCAGAGGCTCTACTTTTTAAAGAGAGGCTTCCTGACTCAGCCTTAGTGGCAAAAACCCACACAAGGCTCATTTAAGAGGCCCTGCTGGCAAATATTTAAACAAAATTTATGAACAGCAGGTCGGGGTGCTTTACAAGGAGGCAACTCTAAAATTCCCCAGAGCTGAGGGAAGCTAATCCATAATGTGGATGGCTTGTATCTATGGACACCATGACCTTGTCATACCCAGGAAGACCAGAAGAGGGCATTAGATTCCCCCCGGAACTGAAATTGTACAAAGTTTTTAGCTGCCATATGGATGCTGGAAATGAACTTGGGATCTTTGCCAGAGCAACAGCAGTCTTAACCACTGGGCATCTGTCTAGCCCATGAAGGGATGAGCTAGACAGATGCCCAGATAAATGCATTTACCCACAGATCAATGCAGCCTTCACTCCTCCTTAGGCAACCTGGTAGTTTCCTGCTCCCCAGAGGTTACCATATTGATGTTGAACTTAGTGCAGATACCCAATCAGCATAGCACACTACAGAAGAATACATTTTCTTCACGATAGTGCTTTATCACAAAGATTTAGTTTGACATTTTCTTTTTACTAAATTTTTTTTTCATGACAGGGTTTCTCTGCATAACCCTGGCTATCCTGGAATTCACTGTATAAACCAGGCTGGTTTCAAACTTGAAGATCTGCCAGTCTCTGCCTCCCAAATGCTGGGATTAAAGGGATGGCCATCACTACCCAGCTAGTTTTATACTGTCATTATTTTTTTAATGCTTTAAAACATTCTTTACATTATTTGCTTTGTATATGCGAGGCTTGAGTCCTTGGACTCAAGCGATCCTCCAGTCTCAGCCTCCCGAGCAGCTGGGACTACAGGCATGCTTTTTTGGCCACAGAGACCAGTCTCAAAAAAATAAATGAATTAAAAGTCATAAGCTGAGACACATCACTCAGCCAATAATCCCCCACAGCAGATGTCACACAGCCAACAGCCTTTTCTCTGTCAGCTTCTGAACACACTGAAGACTTTAAAATTCAGTGATTTTAGTTCACTTGGGCATATGGCTCTAGTATTTAGTCTGCTGCAGTCAGAGAAATGTAACCTATGTATTGCATCTATCTGTTTTTGTTTTGGTTTGGTTTTGTATTGCATTTATGATCTGGAAATATATTTGATTTCCAGAAATTGTTTGGTCTAAAAGGGATCTTTCAAAAGAAATGTAGTAGCAGGAAAAAAAAAATGCCCTTAGACAGGAAATTTTTTTAAGGTGTTTGTATATTATTTACCTCCTTGTTTCAAATATTTTGCATACATTTTCTCTTTTCAATTAGATTTTCTGGAGGCTTGTCTATTTCCTAATGTTTACATAATCAAATAATTTTTATTTTCAAATTAGTTTTATCTTGGTCTAAAGAATTCTTGTCTTTTTGGGGAAGACTTGGTTTTCTTTTTTTAAAAAAAAAAAACTTTATTTATTTATTTATTTGCCTTGGTGTTTGTCTGGAACTGGAACTACAGACAGTTGTTAGCTGCCATGTGGGTGCTGGGAATCGAACCCGGGTCCTCTGGAAGAGCAGACGGTGCTCCTAACCACTGAGCCATCTCTCCAGCCCAGACTTAGTTTTCATTGTTTGTTTTGAGACATACTTTTGTAGTCTAGACTGGCTTAGAATTCACTATGACATAGCTGAGGGTGACCTTGAACTCATGATCCTCTTTTTTTTCTGATGCTCAAACACCAGATTAGACTTCTGTGTGAAGCTAGTGATGCTTTTAATAGAATTTCAACTCCTCCTCCTCCTCCATAATAAGATGTCTCAGAGGACCAATCCTGGCAGCGAGTTTGATCCCTAGCCCAATTGGTGACAAGAAAAGACAAATTCAAGTTCTTCCCTTACCTTTTACATATGCCATGGCATGCATATTCATACAAACATGTAGGGAGCTGCGTTGTACCATGCCCTAAAGGTGGCGCTGGTTTCCGCCTTCCACCTTTCTCGATGGTGAGTACTCTCGGGAGTAAACAACTCCTTATTGGCTGTAGGCGAGGATGGTGCTTGCTTCCAGTGCCTCGGGACCTATGGGCAATGTCTACGTGGCTTACCGGGATTGGAAGCCCAGAGGTCCCCCCCCCTCGTTCATCGTTCGTGAGAGAGTGCGTGAGAGAGTGAGTCGTTTGTCATATGTCTGCTGTCTGAGAGTGAGAGTAAGAGTGAGAGTGAGAGACAAGAGAAGATAATTAAAGGCCCGAATAAACTGCTAAGAGAAGGATCCGGGGTTGCGTGCTCCTTGCTGGTGAGGTGGTGCACGACACAAACAAACAAAGTATCATTTAAAATTATACATTTTTCTTCAAAATAGTGCTTTAATTTATCACAAAGATTTAGTTGGACACTTTATTTTTATTAAATTTTTTTTTTTTCAAGACCGGGTTTCTCTGCATAACCCTGGCTATCCTGGAATTCACTGTATAAACCAGGTTGGTCTCAGACTTGAAGATCTGCCAGTCTCTGCCTCCCAAATGCTGGGATTAAAGGGATGGCCATCACTACCCAGCTAGTTTTATACTGTCATTATTTTTTTAATGCTTTAAAACATTCTTTACATTATTTGCTTTGTGTATGTGGGACATCAATCCTTGGTGGCAAGTGTTTTACCCACTGGGCCATCTTGCTGGCCTTTCATTATTATCTTTAAATAGCCAATGAGCAGAAATTACTAACTTCTGTAGGATTATGCTCTTATATATTAAGTATTTGTCCCTCCTACTGGTTAAGGAAATGCTGATTGGTCAGAAGGCAGACAGGAAGTGTGGGCGGGACTAGCTGACTAAGAAAACTCTGGGAAGAGGAAGAGGAGAGCAGAGCTGCCAGGCAGACACAGAGGAAAGAAGATGAAAATGCTGCTCTGAGAAAAGGTGCTAAACCACTTAGCTAATCATGGGTTAGTTTAAGAGTAAGAGTTAGCAAATAATATGCCTGAGCAATAGGCCAAACAGCATGTAATTAATATAAAACTTTATGTGATTATTTGGGACTGCTGGTCCTGATCAGGGCTAGGACGGGACAGAAACTTCTTACTAAAACTGATACTCACTACAGGCTCACAGCATAACAAGCCCTCTCTTTTTAAAATGTTTCTTTATTTTCATTTTATGTGCATGTTTGTCTGTGCACCATGTATGTGTCTGGTGCCCTTGGAGGCCAGAAGAGGGCACTGGATCCCCTGAAACTGAATTACAGATAGTCTTACACACAGGGCATGGAGCCTGGGTCCTCTGCAAAAGTAGCAAATTCTCTTAGCAACTGAGCGATCTCTGTAGCCTCAGCATTATCTTCTTACCTTTCTCCTGCCTCCCTGCCCCTTTTAACCTCACTCTACACCTTTTCTTTCTTTTTTTCCTTTCTGTGAAAGCTTTTATTTGCAAGGAATTTATTTATTGTATGTAATTGTGAAGATTGTTTTTAGGAATCCATTTATGCCATCAGTGTATAATTTTAGACTAAAAACAGGAACCATAAAACGTTTTCTTTTTGCCTTTATAAGATTTTTCTCTGTAACCTGTTTTTTTCTCCTCCAATTTATATCCATAAAAATTGTACATATATATAGGCATTATTTGCAGAATATAAAATCTGAGATAATGGTCTATGTTACAAATTATACTAGGTCAATGATCTCTACATTATCCATTGCCTACTTGTTCATCAGTGGTCTGAGTGAGCTGTTATCTTTCACTCAGAACTTTTGTTACTTTGTCATTATAGGCCAATCAATGATAGTATGTACTTAGCTAATTTGTCATATTTTTATCATTGCTGATTTTTTTTTCCTGGCTAGTAACTCTAGCTTCCTTCGTCTAACATTAATTTTGGTATCCCTGCTTGCTTTTCCTGTAAGTCCAGTTGTCTTTACATATTTTCTCTCTTTCAAGATTGGGTCTCACTCTGTAGCCCAGGCTGGCCTAAAAGTCACAGAGACCTGCCTCCCTCTGCCTCTCAAAAGCTGAGAGTAAGGCGTGCGCTATTGCACATAGCTTTGTTCATTTCCTATGTTTACACTTTATTGACCTTTGGCTTCTGAATGTCTATGTTAGTAACATACTGCACAACTCATTGTCCTGTGATTTATGTTCCAGTGCCTTTTAATAGCGATCATCTTCACTGTAATTTTAGTTTCTGTTTCATGCTTCCTCCTTTTTATAGCTGTTCCTTCAGTCTATGATTTTTACTCTGCTCCTGTTATCTTTTAAATCAATCTGGAAAGGAAATGATTATCTCACCCAATTTCTGGAAGTCAAGAGACTTCCAGAGTAATCTCAGTACTCTTTCGTGAGGTTGCACAGGATGCTGCCTGGTGATTTGGTTTTCTGAAAATGTCATGGGCTGCGTTGTTGCCTTCCAGCCTCACCTATGGGGCTTCTGTCTAAAGGTTCATTGGTAGCTTGGTCAGCAGCTCCACTTTGTAACAATCCCTGGATGGAGTCAGTTGGTTTACCCTAGAGGGAATGATCCAGGAGAGAAGGAGAAAACCGGAGCTCTCAGTCTCTTTTCTTGGGGTTCTACATAGTCCTGGCTGGCCTGGAACTCATAGAGATCTGTCTTCCTCTGCCTTCCAAGTGCCGGGACTAAAGGCATGCGACCTCACGTCTAGCAATATCCTTAAATTTGTATTTACATAATTACAGATGTCTAATAAAAATATTTAATCTTTACATTTTAAGGTTGGCAGTATTGTACATTCTCACTTTTTTCCTTTCTCTTTTAAAATGGAGAATTATTGTGCTGCCCAGGTGGTCTTGAACCTGAAGACACCATGATCCTCCTGCCCTACTCAGCCTCCCTGAGCACTGAGATGGCACGCACACACTGCCATACACAGTCCCTCTCAGCTTCTTATGTATTTCACGTTTTTTCTCATTATTTATTTATTTAGAAGTTTTATAATTTCTAAAATCAATCTTTTATAATCTTAGTTTAGACTTGTCAAGGACTATAGCTAAACAGTTTCCTCTTGATCGGGATCCCACCAGAGCTAGAGAAGCTGTATGAAATCCTTATCCCAGGGGAGAAGGAAGGAATAACTCTTGAGAGTTCTCTCCCAGGCTCTACAGCATGTATATACCCAACTCATAAATGCATACATCACATAAGCATACACACAAATAATAAAGTTAAAAATTTAAATTATTTATTTTGAGACAGGGTCTCTATGTAGCCCTGGTTGTCCTAAAACTTTCTATGTAAACTGGCTAACCATTGCACTCACAGAGATTCACCTGCCTCTGCCTCCTGAGTGCTGGAATTAAAAGGTATGCACCACCATACCTGGCTATAAATATATTTTTAATAAGTAATTTTTTTTTAAAAACTTTATTTATTTATTTGCCTTGGTGTTTGCCTGGAACTGGAACTACAGACAGTTGTTAGCTGCCATGTGGGTGCTAGGAATCGAACCCGGGTCCTCTGGAAGAGCAGATGGTGCTCTTAACCGCTGAGCCATCTCTCCAGCCCCTTAATAAGTAATTTTTAAAGATAGGTATTTTTTCAAGGGAACAGTTTATGTGATAATAAGGGCAAGCTAAAAAACCCAAATTCTATGGAGGAGTGGGCTCTTTGAGCAGGCTCAGCTTCTTAGGACATGGAGGACTCAGTCTATAGGTAGAATTTTTTCTAGTTTCTGTTCTTAGAAGGCCTTGAAATGGATTGAAACAGGCCCTCTAGATTATCTAGAATAATGTCCTTCACCTAAAGCCAACTGATTGTGTGCCTCAATCTCATCTACAAACACTATGACAGCAATGCTGAGCAGCTTGTGACTAGAAAGGGACCATTGCTCATTGATACCAGCTACCGACATCCTTGTCTTTAAGAGACCCTAGCATCCCTAACCTCAGCATTGTAGACATCAAGACATCATGCTGGACCAATGCCGTTTTCATCCACTTACTTATGAATAAAGTTTACACACTCGTGATATATATCTTTGTGTCTCCAATTCCTTTAGTTTTGTCTTAATGACAAAATGTAGAGCTGCTCCAATTTGCAGATAGCCTGATTTTTTTTTTAGTGGGAAGGCTTAGAATGATTTTATTTTTATCAGTAACTTAATTTATTTTTCCAACTAAATTAGTCTGCTAGTTAATTTTTAGTTCCTCTGAGTTCTGTTTGTATTTAATCTCAGTGGGGTTTTTTGTTGTTTGCTTGTTTGTTTTTGGTTTTTTTGAGACAAGGTTTCTCTGTAGCTTTGGAGCCTGTCCTAAAACTCACTCTGTAGACCAGACTGGCTTTGAACTCACAGAGATCCACCTGTCTCTAACTTTTGAGTGCCAGGATTAAAGTTTTCTTTTCAAATGAAAAACATTATTTTATAGAATAAAATTTCAGATTTGTTTATTTTATTTCATGTACACGAGTGTTTTGCCTGCATGTATGTCTGTGCACCACATGTGTGCCTGATGCCCACAGTGGTCAGAAATGGTCATTAGAGCTCCTGGAACTGGATTGATGGATAGTTGGGAGCTGAACCAGGGGTAAGAGAAGGAGAGCTCTTAACCACTACATCACCTCTCCAGCCCCTATTCTGTCCATTAAAAAATTACCACTTGAGACTGAAGGGAGCAGGCAAAAGTACCTTGGCCTGAGTATTACTATTTGGACTTCAGACTCCATTTTACCTGCAGAGTAAAATGAGGTTCATGTTCCCAAGCCCTAGGGGAGCTGGGAACTTTCCAATGGCTGACCAACCTCCTCCCTAAACCATAGAAACAGTTGTTATGCATCTTTAGTTCTCTGGAAACATCATGGCTGTTCCCAACCACAGAAGGAACAGATGAATCTGATTGGCTGGACTGACAGGCTTACATTGTATGTCAGTTGATAATGGTGGAACACACCAGGAAACCCCAATCTATGATTTCTAATTAGTAAAAGCTGTAACTGTAACTTTGCAACAAATGTTTGTGAAGTTTATGTTTATGAACCCTGCTTCTCCCTGTGCTTGGGGCTGTCAGGAGAAACAGGCTCCTGAGTCTTTGTCCTGCAGCCCTGATCTGTCAGTGACCTGCTTATATGGTGAATTATTAAATCTTGGGACCCATAAGTGTTTTCTCTCTCCTTCCTCCGGAGCATAACAGGCTCAGTGTAACAGGACAAGTTAGCCAGGACTTGATTTGTTTTTTCCTCTCTCTTCTTTTTAAAGATTTATTTATTTATTATGTATACAGTATACAGAAGAGGGTATCAGATGTCATCATAGATGGTTGTGAGCCACCATGTGGTTCCTGGGAATTGAACTCAGGACCCCTAAAAGAACAATCAGTGCTCTTAACCTCTGAGCCATCTCTCCAGCCCCCGATTTTTTTCTTTTTTCACACTCGTATAAAATCTAGGGGCTAGAAGTACAGCTCACTGTTATGGTACCTGCCTGGAATGTGTGAGTAATTCTCAATTTGGTCCCACAGGAAAAAAAAGAAAATGAAAAGAGTTTATATATATAGCTTCATATAAATATGTATATATATAAATTTCCTAGATGTGTTTTTCTAAGTTATTCCTCATTTCACTGTTTTTTAAATCACATCTATTTTTATTTTTCACTTCTTAGCACAATTTTCTCACTTAGTAATGTGATAATCATTGTGAGGTATTATTTAGTAAAAATACTTAAGAATTCTTGAGATGATGGTGCATGCCTTTAATTCTGATCTAGATTTTCAAGTTTGAGACCAGCCTGGTCTACAGAGTTTCAGGATACCCAAGGCTACACAAGAAACTCTGTTTCAGAAAAGAAAAAAAAAAAGTTGGCCTGGAGAGATGGCTCAGACGTTAAGAACACTGGCTGTTCTTTCAGAGGTCTTGGGTTCAATTCTACATGGTAGCTCTCAACCATCTATAATCCTGTCCAGTGCCCTCTTCTGGCCTCTGTGGCACCCACATATACATATATGTAAACACACAGATGCATACATATAAATGAATAAAAATAACATTGTTAAAAGAAGTTAAACAATATATATGTATAGATATACATACATACATATATGTATATATTAGGATTTACTAATTAAAACCATTTTCTCTCCAACAGTGCCCATTGTTTACTATATATCATTTTTTGTATAAGTTTTAGCATTCAGTATATATAATAGTATATCCTATGATAATGCCACTAGGCTGACAAACACCAACCAAAGATCAGATTTGGACTACAAACTGCTCAGGACAATACTGAGGTGGCTAGCAGAGATCAACCAACTTCACAAATTACTTTAGCCAGGACCTGAGACAAGCCCTGCACTTTCCTGTTATGCAGAGACTGGATAACAAATGATACAGCTATTTATCTTAGGACTTGACAATTAATAAAATTTTTCTTTTTAGGATCCCCTAAAAATGCCATTGCCTCCTAGACAGCAGGAAGTAAGTTTAAGAATACAATGCCCACATTCCCAAGAGGTAGGGTAGGTGGTTTTTGGTCTTTCCGTGGGTTATGGATGATTGTCATTGTTTAGGGTAATTGGTTACAAATTGTTATTGGTTATGGTTAGAAAAACCTGTATACGGGAGATTAGATTCAGGATTCTTGTTTGAAAAAAAAAGAAAAGAAAAAAGGGGATACAAATGTGATAGGCTATAAGGGTAGATTATTGAATCTATTTTTAAAAAGCAATTACTTGTTTTAAATATTTTACATTGGATTGGATGTTTTGTATATTATATACAAATCGTGTATATTGATACAAAGTTGAGATTAATTTTGTTACTGTACATATATTTCTATGCTTGTTCAAGGTATTGTATCTATACAGTTCACCTAACAATACAGTATAAATTGTTGGTCCTTGAAAGTTATTATTACTAACTTTATTAATTATTTAATTTTTATTAAATTAACTTTATTAATTTATTATTAATAACTAATTAGAATATAATGAAATGCAAGTTAGTAGTTACATTCCAATCAAACTTATAGCCATATTAGATATGTTTTTAAGATCATATATATTTTAAATAGGTCATCTTCAAACACTTCAGAGATCTACAGAATATGTCATTTAAGATATATATATATATTTTTTTTAAACAGAGGAGTTTTTTTTTAATCTTTTTTTTTTAATTAAACTTTATTTATTTATTTGCCTTGGTGTTTGCCTGGAACTGGAACTACAGACAGTTGTTAGCTGCCATGTGGGTGCTGGGAATCGAACCCTGGTCCTCTGGAAGAGCAGATGGTGCTCTTATCCGCTGAGCCATCTCTCCAGCCCCGTCATTTAAGATATATTAATAATATAGGTTCTTATTATTTTTATGACAATGAGACATGTCTGATCCTGGAAGCACCAATCTACTTCAGAGAAGATGATGGGCATCAAAGAAACTCCATATGGAGTTGACCTTCTTTGTGGCAAAAGCTAGCCACTGGGAAAAGTGCCCTTGCCTCAACTGCTGGCAGTATGATGTCCAAAATGGACAAGCAGGACACACAAAAAAGAACCACTTAAACTTGCCAGGATAAGGTAGGAGGGTCTTGAGAATATCCTGCTTCACAGAGAAGTCTGTCAGATATGCTAGGCCAGTAGGCCGAAGACGGATGAATACTGCAGAGGAACCTTGAGTAACTGTCCAGGCAGCCAGCTGTTTCATTTTTCACATTTTTTGAAAGTTGCTTTCTTGCGTGTCCTGTTTACCTAGTTAATATTATTTCCTTCTTGGGTCTCTGAGGGAGTTGAAGATGAAATAGTTATAGTTTTCTAGTAACAGTTTAGAAAAGAAACTCACTAAGAGGTTAAAGTATAGAAGTCTGAGATACATCAAAAGATAGTTTCCAATTAGTAATACAAGTTAGATAGAAGGTAAATTAGGTACAATCCTTTGAACTCACCAAAATAGGATAAATAATGGAATATTTTCTTTGAATTTGTCAGTTGTTTCTGGACTGAACATTACTGATGTAATTGTTGCTTGTATATATTGTACATAGTTATTATACCTATTATATATGGTTTTTCTTATAACCTTTTTAAATTTTTGACACAAAGGGATATATGTGGTGATTTATATTTAACTACCTTTTTTAAAACCTTATTTAGATGGGGTTATATAGTAAATATTATTCTGAAAATCGATTTTTCCATTCAGTATTACTTGTATATTCATTTGTTGCTTAGCTATTAGATATTCTGTGTGAATATGCCTCAGTTTGAATATACCTAGTTATCTACT
Organism: Sigmodon hispidus; assembly: GCA_004025045.1. NCBI lineage: Eukaryota > Metazoa > Chordata > Mammalia > Rodentia > Cricetidae > Sigmodon > Sigmodon hispidus. The sequence continues at coordinate 26,552 of PVIH01007903.1, forward strand.
GACTGTTGCATCCTGCCTGGCTTTGGTCCTGACATCCTGACTGGGGTAGTGAGGAAATAAAGAAAGGTCAGACAAACAGAAAGGCTGTGCTCACCATGATGGAGAGAACATACTGTACAACCACAGCACAGGGGAAGTACTAGTCTGTAGGAGCATTCTCAGGTTGCAACCATCCTGGAGGAGGAAGCTGTGGGTGTCAGTTAGTTAGCTAGTTAGTTAGTTAATTAGCTAGTCAGTCAGTCAGTTAGTTTTTAATGTGCACTGATGTGAAGATGTCAGAGCTTTCGGAACTTGAATTACAGCCAGTTGTGAGCTGCCATGTGGGTGCTGGGCATTGAACCCGGTCCTCTGGAAGAGCCTCCGGTGCTCTTAGCTGCTGAGCCATCTCTCCAGCCCCAGTGTTAGTTTTTGTGCACACTAGCCAACCATGTCTAAATACTAAACTTGCGCACCCTGTCTACAGTTGTCTCCCTCGCAGAGGAAGGCTTTTCTATTCCTCTGAGCTTCACTCCTGGGGAAAGAAAGGTTTTACCAATTCCCATAGGTCTGAGGCATTGGTGTCCTTGACATGACCATGCCCATGGCAAGCAATATATATAGTCACTCAGGCTTCCTTGGGGTCCCACAACTGATGGACACAGGGAATTGTTTCTAGGACCCCCTGCTATGTGATGCTGCAGTGAATGTCCTCATACATGCCTCCTGTGTGCCTACGGCAGTGTGCTCCAGAGGGCTTGTGCTGACTGCATCCTCGGCTTCAGCTACTCCCAGCCCAACCCCCACGCAATTCTCCTTCCTCACAGTCTCACTAACACTTGATTTTATAGATTTTAAAATGATCTGATGAATATAAATGTGATTTAATCATTTGAAACACGAATTCTAGCTTGCATTTAATGAAAACTCAGAGCCAGTTATTGGGGGGAAAGCTGGAATATCAGAGGGAGGAAACAGACCACAGTCAAATCTCACCCAGCCAACTTCTCAAGGTAAAAGCTATCTTCCAGATTCCCCAGTCTGGCTCCTCATTGCTTCTACAGAATAAATCTCTTTCTGCGCCTGCCTTAAATATCTTCTTCACCCAGTTGTTCTACTTCCAGTTTCAACTCTGCATCATATTCTAAAGTTAAGATTAAAGGTGTGAGCTACTATAATTTGGTATTAGACCTTGAACTCACAGGAACACAGAAAGATCTTTGTCTCTGGAGTTATGGGATTAAGGGAAAGTCACCACTCCTGATGTTTCCAGTGCTGGGATTAAAGGTGTGATTTGCCACTCTCTGACCTTCCTGGATTGACTGTGGGTGGATCTGTTCTCTGATATGCCAGACTGGTTTTATTAAAAATAAATAATATCACCACAGTCATTGTTTAAATTTATACTTCTGCTTTCAAGAGGAGAGGTGACGTCTTTTCTTGTGCTTATTGGCTTTCTTTTTGTGAGTTTCTTGTCTTTTACCACTTTTCTGTTAACTTCTTTTTTCAATTTCTTATTAATTTATAAAGGCTCTTTGTTTATTCTAAATGCTGACTCCTTGGAAGTTACATATATTGAGTTGTATTCTCTTAGTCTGTGTCTGTTTTACACTTACAGAATTCTTACTTTGTAGAAGTTAAGTTGAAACAATGTCAAAATGACTGGTTTCTCTCCTTAATGTTTATGTCTAAAGTCATAAAAATATTCAACAATTAGAAACTGAGTAGTGCAGATCAGTGGCAATGCATGCCTTTAAACCCAGCACTGGGGAGGCAGAGGTAGCCAGATCTCTTATGAAGTTCAAGGACATCTTATTCTACATAGTGAGTTTCAGGACAGCCAGAACTACACAGAGAAACCCTGTCTCAAAAACAAAAAACAAACAAAACAAAACAAATAAACAAGAAAGAAAATGAGTATGGTGGAACACTTCTGTAATGCTAACAGTTGGGAGATGAAGACAGGACAGGAAGTTCAAGGTCTCCCAACCTGAAGGAGGCAGGAAGATCTCTGTGAGTTCAAGGCCAGCCTGGTCTACAGAATGAGTTCCAGGACAACTAAATTTGTCTCAAAAACAAAACAAAAAGCAAACAAATAAAAGAAACCCAAGAAGGTCAAGGTCATTCTTGGTCATATATCAAGTTCAAGACCATCATAGGTTAATGAGGTTAACTCAAATTACAAAATTCTCCATTAAAAATGTTTAACTTTTAGTTAGCCATGGTGGTCCATGCTTTTAGATTCAGCTACCTGGGAAGCTGGTACAGGATCACTTTAGATCAGAAGTTGACACCAGCCTGGATAAGTCGACAAGACCACAGTTTAAAAATAAGTTATGTTTTAGGGCTTTATATTTTTTTTTAAACTTTATTTATTTATTTATTTATTTATTTATTTATTTGCCTTGGTGTTTGCCTGGAACTGGAACTACAGACAGTTGTTAGCTGCCATGTGGGTGCTGGGAATCGAACCTGGGTCCTCTGGAAGAGCAGACAGTGCTCTTAACCTCTGAGCCATCTCTCCAGCCCCCTATATTTTGTTTTTAATATATACTTGTATTTTTAAAATACTTTTATTTTATCTGTATATGTCTGTATGAATGCATGTCATGTGTGTGAGGGAGATTAGAAGAAGACATTAGATTTCTTGGAGTTGGAGCTATAGGTAGTCGTATTTGCTGGGAACTAAACTCAGGTCCTCTGCAAAAAGCAGAAAGTGCTTTCTAAAGGGATTGATTCTAGTTGCTTTCTTCATTATGAATTGTTGGTTAGTGTAATATGATCTTGACTGTATGAGGAGTTGCTGACTAGTATAGTGCAGTTTTTGACTGAGGAGTCACTGGCTAGTGTAATATGCTTTGACTGGGGAGTGTCATGTTCCTTTGAATGTGTATTTACCTGGCTCTCCAGTGTGCCCACTGTCAGGCTCAGTGATCCCTGATCTCTAAGGCTTTGCCATGGTATTTAATACTATGCCTGTTTTTTTTTGTTTTGTTTTGTTTTTTTGTTTTTTTGTTTTTTAACTATCTCAGCTTTTTAGTCTTTCACACGAGCTAAAGGCTCTATAGAATAAGTCTATTGGTGAGCCACCATGTGGTTGCTGGGAATTGAACTCAGGACCTCTGGAAGAACAGTCAGTGCTATTAACCTCTGAGCCATCTCTCCAGCCCGAATAAGTCTATTGGTATATGGTTTGGAATTTTAATATTGGGTTTTCCAACCAATGAGTATGTTGTTTGTTTGCTTCTTTCATTTATGTCTTTTTGAGGCAGTTTCACTATGTAGCCCAGGCTGGCCTCAGTCCTGTGCCCCTACTTTAGGACTGGTGTTCCAGGAACCTGTTCTGTACATTCTTATGATCTCTATGTGCTACATCAGCACAAACATGATTTCCTTTTCTGTATGTTTTATGGTTATGATTATTTAGTAATTTACAGACTATTTTGAGAATAGAAGCACAGTCAAAGTGAACATGTTCTCTCTCTCTTTCCCCTCTTTTTTTTTTTCTTCCCGACTTGACATAGAGTATTTTGAGAAGAGAAACCTCACTTAAGAAAATCCTGCCAGCAGACTGGCCTTCGAGTGAGTCTATTGTCTTGGTTGATGTTTGATGTAGGAGGGCCCAGCTAACCATGGGTTCTACCACTGCTTGTTTGGTGTTCTGGGATGCATAAGAAAGCAGGCTGAATATGTCTATGGGGCAATGCAGTTACCCTGTTTCAGGTAATGTGTATAGTGTGTACAGGCATGCGCACTAGCTGCTTCCTGCTGAGCTAGCCTGGGGTCTGCTGCTGCACCTAGTGATTGATGACGCATGGCCATCAAACTGTTAGAGGCCAATGAGAGACACAACACAGCTAAAAGGGTCTCCGGCTGCCAATGGGAAATCAGGAGGGATATATAGGTTTGCCCCATATCCGCAATGGGGCAGATCAGATGGTGACTGATTGTTCCAGGAGGCAGTGTCTGGGTTGGTTGAGATGCCTAAACATTAAGTCCCTGAAATGCTTGCAAGCTTGCCCTAACTTTTGAAGAGTTGGGTTAGGGAGTGACATGGCCCCAAGATCCCACTATAACAACTGATGGGTAAGCAGAGGCTGGCCAGGAGGAACCAGGACGGGAGGGGGCTGTGTATGATGTGAGGGGTGCGGGGGAGGGGTAAACAGAACTATAGGAGGCAGTGTCTTGTGTGGTGTGTGTGTGTGTGTGTGTGTGTGTGTGTGTGTGTGTGTGTGTGTGTTTGTGAGACAGTGTGCCTGTGGAGGTCAGAGGTTAACATGCAGGGGTCTGTCCTTTCTGTCCATCATGTGGCTGTGGGAAAGCAATCTTGGATTATCAGGATTGGCAGCAAACACCTTTACCAATGAAACCATCTGGAGAGGCCAGAAATATTTTTAAGGCACATTATAAGTATGCAAGAAATCACTGTCTCCCATTTTGTGATATGGAGGAGTAATCCCACTGCTTGGTAGTTCTAGGTAAATGCTTTACCTCTGTGATTTCCTCTTTTTTTCTTTTGAAACATGATGTCACTAAGCTGTTCAGGCAAACTAGGAACTTTGTGTAGCCCAGGCTGCTCTTGAATTGTGAGTTCCTGCTTCTGCCTCCTGAGCTGCTGGGACTACAGACATATAATATCAGGCCTGTAAAAATGATTTATTTACCTATGAATAGTTTTGTTAAGACCTAGTAGTTCTGGGGCTGGAGAGATGGCTCAAAGTTAAGAGTGCTTCCTGCTCTTCCAGAGGACCTGAGTTGGATTCCCAGTATGCAAATCCTGCAGCTCACAACTGCCTGTAATTCCAGCTCTAGGGGATTTGATACTCTTTCTGACCTTCTCAGGCACTGCTCACATATACAAACCCCAACACAGACACATACATATACACATAATTAAAAATAATAAAAATATTATTCTGAAGATGAAATAGGAAAGATAAAGACTTTTCTATTATCTTTTGCTTTATTATATTTTATTTTTAGATTCTCTTAGTTTTTGTTTTTTCTTTTTCTTTTTTTTTTTTTTTTTTTTTTTTTTTTTTTTTTTTTTTTTTTTTTTTTTTTTTTTTTTTTTTTTTTTTTTTTTTTTTTTTTTTTTTTTTTTTTTTTTTTTATTTATTTATTTGCCTTGTTGTTTGCCTGGAACTGGAACTACAGACAGTTGTTAGCTGCCATGTGGGTGCTGGGAATCGAACCCGGGTCCTCTGGAAGAGCAGACGGTGCTCTTAACCGCTGAGCCATCTCTCCAGCCCCAGTTTTTGTTTTTTCGAGACAAGGTTTCTCCTGTAGCCCTGGCTGTCTGAAACTCACTGTATAGATCAGGTTGGCCTCGAACTCACAGAGATTTGCTTTTGCCTCCCTCCCAGGTGCTGGGATTAAAGCCGTGTGCCACTGTGCTCAGCTACTTATTTTACTTTCACGTGTCTAAGTCTGTGTACCACCTCCATGAGGCCAAGGAGGCCAGAAGAGGCTATCAGAGTTTCTAGACTTGGAAATGCAGGCAATTGTGAGCTACCATGTGGGTGCTGAGAACTGAATCTAGGACCTCTGCAAGAGTAACACGTGCTCTTAGTGGTCTCCAGCCTTGCTGTATATATAGTATTTTTTAAGTGGTTATAGTGTGAATGTCCCCACCACCATTGAAGTTTTGTTGCTACTATAAGAGTGATAAGAGGGGGGGCTGGAGAGATGGCTCAGAGGTTAAGAGCACTGACTGTTCTTCCAGAGGACCTGAGTTCAATTCCCAGCAAAACTACATGGTGGCTCACAACCATCTATGATGAGGTCTGGTGCCCTCTTCTGTAAAACTGTATGCATAATAAATAAATAAATCTAAAAAAAAAAAAGAGTGATAAGAGGGAATGGGTTAGTTACTGTGAGGGTGTGCTAGTTACAGAAGCAGAAGCTGACGCGGACCCTCCCTCTCACTTTTAAGTATGTTCACTGGCCCTTCCCTGATGGTGTGATGCTAAAGGTCCTCACTAGATGTGCCTGCCTCCTGTCCTGGCTAGTCTTATATCACCTTGACACAAGTTAGAATCATTAAAGTGGAGGGAATCCCAACTGAGAAAATGTCTCCATGGGATCCTACTGTAGGGTATTTTCATAATTATATATTAATGAGGGAGGGCCCAGCCCCATTGTGGGTGGGTGGTATTATCCTTGGATTAGTGGTCCTAGCTTCTATAAGCAGGTTGAGCAAGCTGCCTCGATGAGCAAGCCAGTAAGCAGCACCCTTTCATGACCTCTGTACCAGCTCCGGCCTCTAGGTTCCTGCCCTGCTTGACTGAGCTCAGCAATGTTGATGATGGACTGTTAGGTGGAGCCATGGGTGAAGTAAACACTCTTCCTCCCCACTTTGCATTGGTCACCGTGTTTTATGACTTCATCACAGCAATGTAACCCTGACGATGACAGAAATTGGTACCAGGAGTCGAGTATCGCTGTGGTAGACCTGACCATGTTGTTTTGGGGAGGATTGTAGAAGGAGTTTGAAACTTAGTGCTGGAGAAGCCACTGAGTGTTGAGAGCTCAGTGGACTGTTCTGTAGGAGTTTGGAAGACGAGGGTGTTGAGGGCGGTACAGACAGAGCCCTGGCTTGTGAAGTTTCAGAGGGAAGCAGCAACTCTACCAGGGCTGTGTGGAGAAGAATTTGGGTTGTGTGGTAAACTGGAGCTGAAGAATCAGATGAGATTAACAAGAAGCACTAAAGTAAAACTTTTATCTTATCAGGACAACCAATGCTTGTTAGCCAGAGCTGAGAAAACATCGGTGATTAAGGAGAGACCAGCATGGTTGAGATGAAATATTCTGGAAAGTGTTTGTAGTATAAGAGATAGTACTGACTTTGAAAGCATGAAGGGGTCATGGAGAGCCCCTTAGCACTGTGAGAGGCCAGGAGAGGCAATTGGAAAAGGTGCGGCCTCAGTATGAGCTGAAGCCCCAGAATTGAAGGGGTCCAGAGAGAAGTTGATGCTTGGCACCGTGAAGAGACCCTAGGAGAGGCTATTGGTAAAAGTGCAGTCCAGTTACAGCAGAAGACCCCGGCATTTTGGAGATGCCAGTTCCCTGGGATGACCACAAAGGCCCATGCAACGTCCTAGAAAACAAGCTGTGTGATAAAGCATCGGAAATGGAGTAGGCCACGCAGAGCCTATAAGATAAGCTGTGTGTGCTGCAGAGGATGGAGCTGGAGAAGTGAGCCAGGCCCCTTGCATCATAATAATTAGATATTGCTTTGCTCTGATTGTAGCTGCGCCCTGGTTCTTCTCTCTTGAAGTAAGAAATTACTTATTTTGGATTTTACAGGAGCCCTTAGTTGAGAGACTGAATTAAAGTGTTTGAATTTGTAGACTGTGGGATTTTTAAAGCTTGTAAAATTTTGATATTGTGATATTAACGTGTGATCCTGGGAATGAGCAAGAAAGGAAAGGTTATAGCTTAACAGTGATGCATTTGGATGTCAAGATGACAAGAGGTCAATTGTCCTGGCTAGTTAGTTTTATGTCAGCTTGATACAATCTAGTTATCTGAAAGAAGCAAACATGTCAACTGAGAAAATGCATCCATGAGATCCTATTACTGGGCATTTTCTTAATTAGATGAGGGAGGTCCCAGTCCATTGTGGGTGGTGTTGCCCCTGGACTAGTGGTCCTAGGTTCTGTAAGAAAGCAGGCTGAGAAAGCCACGGGGAGCAAGCCAGTAAGCAGCACCCCTCCATGGCCTCTGCATCAGCTCCTGTCTCCGGTTCCTGCTCTGTTTGTGTTCCTGCCCTCACTGCTCTTGATGATGAACTGTTGTATGGAACCATGAGTGAAGTAAAGCCTTTCCTCCATAAGTTGCTTTGGTGGTGATGTTTTATCACCATGATAGTAATCCTAACTAGGACACTCATCCTTCCCTGATGCTGTGACTCAGAAGGCACTAAGTAGATGTGTCCTTGCAATCTTGGACTTCCTTGGAACCACATTCTAAAGAGCCCCTCCTCTTAATATATAATTTTTCAAGTCTGTGGTATTCTAAACAGTTAGGATGGGCATAGGGAGCTTTGATTGGTAAGTTGTGGGAGTTCCCTTTTTTATATGCAGGAAGGAGCTTCTGGGGAGGAGCCTATGAGCTGGGAATATTTTTTTACCATATTTTTATTTTTTCATTTATGTAAATTGTTTATGATTTTGAAATTATGTGGTGCTAGGCTCATCATACAAGGTCAGAGCTGGTATCTGCCTTGTTTGGCGTTACAGTTTAAGATAGGTGGGTACACATATGAAGATCCAGCTGGCAACAGAAAGCCAAACCTAGACCATGACAATGGGCCAGAAGTACAGCCAATGTTCCAGGCCCTGGGTTCCTACCCTAACACCAAACAATGGCAAAATAGAACTAGATGGTTTAGAACTAAAGACGTGGTTCAGTGGCTGGACTGCTCGCCCAACATACACAAGGCCCTGGTTCAATCCCAGCACTGTATAAACTGGGGGTGGTGGCTCACACTTGTAACCCCAGCACTCAGGAGGTGAGGGCAGGAGAAATGGTTACTTCAAGGTCATGCTTGACTACACAGAGTCTGAGGCCAGACTGGACTACCTGAGAACCCGTCTCTAAACAAATAAATCAAATGTAAAGTTGATAATGAGGGAAAAGTTGGAAAAAAAGAGTTTAGAGTATAGTGTTGAGATGAGCTGTTCAACTAGCAGATTCCCACACAGGTCATGCTGAGGTGAAGTTAATACATTACCGCTTATATAATCTATAGTTTGTTGGGGGAAAAACCTTTCTGATGAGTAAAAGTTAAGGGCTTTTAGGGCCCCAGAGAGAGAGGAACTAATACCAATTAAATATGTTTCTTTTACCTTGGCAAATCATTGCATCACAGATCTGTAGGATGCAGGTGTGCCAGCAGGATGCTGACTACCGGAGGTGGTTGCTGCTGTGTGCTCCATATGCTGGGCTCAGGCCCCCTTAAAGATTGATTGTCACTGTACCAATCTGTAGCTGGGAGGCCCTTGTAGATCTGGGAAACCAGATAGCATCAGCGATGGTTTCTGCTGAACATCTAGGTAGGCAGAAAGCAGGCACAAGAGACTGCTACAGGAAGACTGCCCAGCTGGGCAGGATGGGGCTGCTTTGCCTAGACACAGCAGACTCTATCTCTTCTAAGAGAGGGAAGCATATGATTGATGTTATTCAGACCACAAAACACATCAGGGTGAAAGCATAGCCTCAGTTGTGCCGGATCAAGACATTAAAAGGCAGCTGGTTCCAGCCCTGCCTGTGTAGCAGCCTCTTCATTCAGAAGGTCTAGCAAGCTTGGACATAACCGAGAGTTCATTGAAGGATGCTGGGGAAGTTCTCTGGGTTGAAGAGCTGATAAACTGAGCATAGAAATACAGCATGGTCCAAGGAACAAGAAGGACTTTGCAGAGTGTCTTCTCTTTTTCCTCAGGTTCCACAAAGCTCGCTTACTCCCTCTGTATGAACGTAAAGAGAAACAATTAGAAAGAATTGCTGCTATGGCCGAAATGTTGACATTTAACGGTTCTTCCCCCACCCCCGCATCTCCCAAACACTCTTGTAGCAAAGGCTTGCTCAGTGCAATGCTATTTGGAGGTTCTGTGGTCCTTTAGGAGGAGGAGAAGGAGGGGTAGGGGGGGGAGGAGGAGACTCGTGGGAGCCCTTTCTCTTATTGAGAGTATGCCTTTGAGGGGGATTTTAGGACAGTCTGTCTCTCTATGTCCTGGCTCATGATATAAGAAGTTTGTCCCAAATATTCTCCTACCATAATGTCCCTCCCTTGCCCAAAGCAATGGAACTGTTCAGCCTTGAACTGAAATCTTCAGAACCATCAACTAAAATAAATCTCTTTCTTTTGTAGGTAGCTGCCCCTGGGATTTCACTGTAGCGATGGAAGGCTGACTAATGTTGTTGCCAGCTGACTTTGTGATAAGTAGTTTAAAGGGCATATAAACAAAGAGAGAGACTCCCTTTATAATCCCAGTTTGAAATGATCAACAAGAAATTGTTGACTCTGTCTGGGCCAGGCATCTCCTTTGACAAAATAACACAGGTGGCAGCCATGTATGCACACAACAAAAGAAAAGTTAAATAGGGGCTGGAGAGATGGCTCAGAGGTTAGGAGCACTGACTGTTCTTCCTGAGGATCTGAGTTCAATTCCCAGTATCCACATGGTGGCTCACAACCATCTATGACGACGTCTAGTACCCTCTTCTCTTCTGTATACTGTAAACATAATAAATAAATAAATAATTTTTTTTAAAAGAGGGCTGGAGAGATGGCTTAGGGGTTAAGAGCACTGACTGTTCTTTCTACCTGAGGATCTGAGTTCCATTCCCAGCATCCACATGACAGCTAACAACTGTCTGTAATTTCAAGATCTGACATCCTTACATAGTTACACATGCAGTCAAAACACCAGTTTACATAAAATAAAAATTAAAAAAAGTTAAATATTCTGTATCATAGCCCTGATCCTGCCGCCGTGACAGGGACCCCAAACAATGGAGGACTGACCAAGTCAGGAGAAAGGTCTGTGGTGTAAATCCCCAGACAGAAACACTGTACTGAGAACCAGCATACAAACACACATGCGTCTGCTGTGAGGCTAACTACAATTTCCGGAACTGTCTTTAAAGGTAGCAATATAATGTTTCTAGTTTAAAATTAGATACAAAGTGAATATTTGCTAAGTATGAGAAAATAAATAACAAATTCCTAGGACTTTGATGCTTCAGACAAAATGAGATACATTTAGAGTGGTGTGGCTATAGACACAACTTTGGAATTTCAGGTCCCTCTCCAGTCAATTTACCATATGTGCTCCTTTATTATTAATTTTTGAAGATTATTATTGTGTGTGAGAGGCGACTATTGTCAGAGGACAACTCCTGTGAGTCTGTTTTCTTGCACTCTGTGTGTTATGTAGGTTCCCAGGGTGGAAGTCAGACCTGAGTGGCAAGCACCTTTTGCCAGCCTCAGACTTGTGTCCCAGTGACAATCTGATCTTTGTGTGTAGAAATCGACAGAGCTTCAGCCACTGCAACATTCCCAAGCACCCAGACAGCTGAGGGGTTCTGCAGCTCTTGCTCCATCAGCTCGATAGGATAGCTGCCTTAGTGTCAAAGTAAAACTCTACTACTGTAAAAGAACACAGATGTCCAGCTAACAGCTTCCCATTATCTTGTTACATACAGCCTCAAAGGATATTAATATTTGTGCATTAAGGGCTTCAGAATATGACAACTTACTACTTAGAGAAATTCCTTAAAGCAGTCAAGATAAAATGGGAGTTGTAGAGGACTTGCCTAGCATACATGCGCAGATTCTTGGGGTCAATCCCGAGCATCATGACACACACCTGTAGTTCCAGCAAGAAGGGCAGAAATCCAAGGTCATCTTTAGCTATATAATGAAGTCAAGGCTGTTCTGGGCTGCATGGGACACTGTCTCAGATGGCTCAAGAGTTAAGAGCATTTGTTCAGTAATATGAGGACTAGAATTGGGGTCCCAGCACCCCCATAATAAGCCAGGTGCCCTCACAAATACATATAACCCCAGCTCTCAGGGAAAGTTGCTGGAGCTTGCTGGCTTCCAGCCTCACCTAGGAACCATGAACCTGAGGTTCAAGGAGAGATCTTGCTTTAAAAGGACTGGAAGGACAGTGAGCTGGTTAGTTTTATGTCACTTGACATAAGCTGAAGTCATCTGAGAGGAGAGAATCTCAATTCATAAATGTCTTCATCATATGGGGTTAAAGGAAAACCTATAGGGCATTTTCTTAATTAGTGATTGATGAGAGAGGATCCAGCCCATTATGGATGGTGCCATCCCTGGAATGGTGGTCCTGGGTTCTATAAGAAAGCAGGCTGAGCAAGCCATGGGAAGCAAGTCAGTAAGCAACACCCCTCTATGGCCTCTGCATCAGCTCCTGCCTCCACGTCCCTGCCCTGCTTGAATCTCTGGAGAGAAATGGCTCAGAGATTAAGAGCACTGGCTGCTCTTCTAGAGATCATGAGTTTAACTCCCAGAAAACACATGGTGGCTCACAACCTTCTATAATGAGATCTGATTGGTACCCTCTTCTGCCCTGCAGGCAGGCAGAACATTCTATACATCACTTTTTGTTTTTTTGTTTTTTGTTTTTAAGACAGGATTTCTCTGACTGTCCTGGAACTCACTCTGTAGACCAGGATGACCTTGAACTCATAGAGATCTGCCTGCTTCTGCCTCCCAAGTGCTGGCATTAAAGGCATGCACAACCACTGCTGGCTAACTAAATAAATCTTTCTTTCTTTCTTTCTTTCTTTTTTTTTAAAAAGGAAGAAACAGGGCTATATCTAAATATGATGACCCTGAGCTGATAAATATTAATGAGGCTCACTTTTTTTTTAAAAAGATTTATGCTGTGGGATTACGCTTTTGTACATTGTAAATATTTGTCATTGTAAATATTGGTTTAATAAAATGCTGATTGGTCAAGTAGACAGACAGAAAGTGTGGGTGGGGCTACCAGACTAGGGGAATTCTGGGAGTCAGAAGAGCAGGGACAGTTGACAGTGAGACCCAGAGGAAGGATGAGAATGCTGCACTGACCAAAAAGGTACCAAGCCACGTGGCCAAACATAAATAGAAATATGGGTTAACTTAAAATATAAGAGTTAGCAAGTAATATGCCTGAGCCATAGATTAAAGAGCTTGTAACTAACAGAAGCCTTTGTGTGATTATTTGGGACTGCAGGTTTGGACCTCTGGGCAAGGCCAGGCCAGAAACTTATGGCTACAGATTTATTTCTTTTATTTATATCTATGCCAGTGGGTGTGTGAACCTGAGTACAAGTGCCCAGGCATCAGATGATCCTGGATCTAGAGTTACAAGTAGTTTTGATCCACAAGACATGGGTGCTAGGAACCAAACTCAGGTTCTCCATAAGTACATGCTCTAACCACTGGGCCATCATCTCTCTAGCCCCATAGGAGCAGCTGAGCAACAGGTTGGGCAGCTCATTTGGATTAGATAAATTCTAAAGTGTATAGTGAAATGCAGAGGGCATGGACTTGAAGTAAGAGCAATCTGAGTTGGCTGAGACTTGCTAGTAAGATGATCGATCATGAGCAAGTATTTTAAACTTATGTGTGTATTCTAAGTCAAAATGAAAGGTAAATGATTTTTAAATACCTGTTTATGTACAAATTTAGCACAACTAACAACACAACTCTTCATAGATTGTTTATTTCACTTTCCTCTGCCCTTTTCCAGTACTGAGACTCTACAATTCTATACGGACTCCAGGCTTTGTCTTAAATTCAATAGCACTGGCCTGACCTGATGCTCAGCAGAAAAGGTCCTGCCACTAAGCCTGATAGTCTGAGCTTGATTCTCAGGACACTAAGAAAGGGGATCACACCCAGATCCTCACACTTGCCGGCAAGCACTGGACTGACTGGCACGGCTCCCCAACTCAAGTCCGTTGTCTTAAGAAGCCTTTGTATATCTGAGGACATTTTTCTGGTGTCTTCAGGAAAATTCATTTGGTTAGGTACAAAGCAAATAAGCTTAATTTTCGGGTTAATAGAAGACAGCTACATTCTTATATATTCTTATATCCAACTTGCCTTGTATACAATTTTGTGGCTACCATGCACTTAGCCAGTTGGAAAATATTGATTCATTGACTTACGCATCTTGGAAATGTTTGCACATTTTATTAAATGATATTAAAGCAGTCACAGTCATTTATGAGACCATAAGACTCATCAGGAAACACTTCCAAGTCCTAGGGATCTGAGCCCAGAGAGGCAGGCACAGCTCTCCCAATGCTTGACCTTTCACCTCAGATCTCAGCCTGATTTCTGGTGCCAAGAACTGAGCCCTGCACTAGGCAATCATCACCACTGGGCTAAATCAAGACTTGAAATCTCAAAGTTCCTCACTGGCAGCAAACATAGTCATTTGTTTTCCTGGAAACAATAGGATTGTTTTGATCATTTTCAGGTGACAATGATGCCACCCGAAAATAGCAGGCAGCTTGCAGCTCACACATGCCCCCTTAATATTCCAGGTACTAGGCAGCAGGGCGCTTTGTGGATAATCTCTAGCTGTTCCATGGAATATGATGAAAATGTACATTCAGGTTCAAACTTCATAAAATCATTTTTCTTGTTCCACCCGGGACACTCCTTCTCCTGAGTGTGAAAGAGGAATAGAGTGGTGACCTGTACAGTTGGTGCTGAGGCATAGACCCTCCCTCTACACAAATAGCAACACCAAGAAGGAGAACAATATTGAGCTGGTTTTATAGTGAAAATGGTTTTAGTTCCAGAGAAACCCTGGAAAGATTTCGAAAACCCAAAAGAGCTCCTGGACGCTGCTTTGAAAATACCTATTTTACAACATTCTCTTGGTTACTTAGGACTAAGAAAGTTGTAATTTTTCTACCCCAAATTTCCATAGATGTCTTATATTTAGCATTATAGGAAAAACTGAAATCAAGAATGATATTTTTTTTCTTTTTAACTGATTGCTTTTGGAACTGATAGTGTTGCTTTCCTATTTTGTACCTTGATCTAGTTAACTTTTTCTTTAATATGATGATCTTTGAGCTAATGGTCTAAAACCTTTTCTATTTTGATTTTCTTTTCATTCTTTCCTTTACTTAGGAACAGACATGGTTATTTTTTTAATTAGTTTTAGTTTTATTTGATGTTTATGTGTAAGAATGTTTTGACTGCATGTATGTATGTGTACCATATGCATGGTTGGTGCCCACTGAAGCCAGAAGAGAACATCATATCCCAAATGACTGGGATGGTTATGAGCCACCATGTGGGTGTTAGAGTCAAATCTGGGTCCATCAGAAGAGCAGCCAGTGCCATTAACTGCTGAGCATCTCTCCAGCCCCTGGGAACTATAGTAATTCTTAAATTTAATGTTTTCTCTTCTCTGCTGCTATAATCTTTTTCTCATTATTTCATTCATTGAAATTTTCTATTACACTTATTCTATGTAGAGGATTCTATGGCAGCATATGGAAGCAGAGGACAGCCCGCATATATTGGATCTCTCTGGGACTGAACTTGGATCAGCGGGTCAGGTCATCAGGCTTTGGCAGCAGGCAACTTTGTCCACTGAGCCATCCCGCCAGCCATCTTCTCTCTTTTCCTCTTTTCAGCATGTCCGTCTTCCTCCTGTCAACTCTCAGAATCATCTATGACATCTCTGCATCAGTTTATGCTGAACCGATTTTGTATCTTTTTCTCCTTCGTTGCTGATCTGATTTCCTTCCCGTAGTCCCATACTTTATGCTCGGCGTGTTTTATATTGTTATCTTTTTAGTTTCCTTCTTACCCCTTTGTGATTTTTTTTCCCTTTTTGAAGCTATGGCCCCTTACATCCTGATGAAGACCTAGTTGCTACCTAACAGGACAGGAGCTGTGGGTTTCCCTTGGCTCCAGCATCACTAGTCTTTGGAGGACCCTAATTAGCAGAGTGATGGCAGCTCCATGCGTGGCTCTGTCACACATCTCCTCAAGTAGCTTAGACATAACACCACCATGTCTTCTGATCTCTGAAGCTGAGATGTGGAGAGAATGCAGCTTCCATCACTTGGTAATTTCTCAGCTTGGGGAGAAATTCCTTCCAGAACTTTTATGCCCTCTCTCCCATCCCTGGTCCTGAGCCAGAGAAGGGAATTACTTCAGATGAGTTTAGAAAAATGGACTTGCATCTGTCTGTTTGCAGTATGTAGAATCTTTTCATCATTCTCTTCCACATCTTTTTGTTTCGTTTTGTTTCTCTGTGTAACTCTGGCTAAAGGTGTATGCTACACTACCTGGCTGTGATTAGCATCTTAAGGAAGTGTGGTTCGTGCTGTCTGTTATGGCCACAGGAGCATAAGGCTGCTGATCTGACTGTGTCCCTAACCAGCACACAAGGATGCATGCTGCTGCTCAGCAGCGGGCTCGCTCCTTTTTATTCAATCCAGACCTGGTAATAGTGTTACCCATATTTAGGCTGAGTCTGTTAGATCTTTCTGAAACATATTATTATTATAATTGTCATAGCTGATGTGTTCCTATCTGACCTGGAACTGACTGTATAGACTAGCATTCCATCCCTCAGTTTTAATTCTTAATGAAAAATGTATTTTGTTCAATTCTAAAAATCCCTATTGTCTTAACAAATCTCAAGACTGTTCAAAAATCTAAAAATCTCTTCTGAGACCCAAGGCACCCTCTTAACTGTGAGTCTCTATAAAATCAAACCACAGGTGACATACTTCTCATATAAAATGGCACAAAATAAATATTCACATTCCAAAAGAGATGAATGGAGGCATAGTATGGAAAGCCCGGACCAGCACAAGACTAAAACCTACCAGGGAAAAATAACCAAATCCTGCAGCTTTATGTCAAGTATGTGCTGGAATCAGTCAGGACCCAGAGGGTTTGGGTGATCAGCTCAGCTACCTGCAGCACACAACACCTCTTCTGGACCAGCTCCATTCTGCTCATTCATGATCGAAGCTTTCCTCAACACATCCTGTGGTCCTGGCTTCTCCATCAGCTTGGGGTAGCAGCACAGGATTCACCTTCATAGCAACAGTTAGCTCTCAGCGCCTTCTTGCAGAGTCTGATTCGATCAACGTTACTCATCTTCAGAACCTTCCGGAGCCTCGGCACAGGCTTCTGCAGTCTCTTCTCTGCCGTTATCATGTCTGTAAAACCAGTACACTGTGGACAACTGCCCGGGTCTGATGCGGGCTGGAGAGGTACCCGGCCCAGTGGCCCACAGCTGCATCCATGGCTGAGTCTTCCAGGCAGATACTGGAAACCTCTCTCAGGAGGTAGTTTCCAAGCAGGGAACTCCTCCAGAGGTATGGGTAGTCTGTACTCTTTTTAAATTGTTTTATGTTTTCACAGAATGGAGTATTAAATTTAGTTGATTACACATGGATGGCCGGCACTTTTTCTAAAGGGAAGAGGGATGGAGGGGGAACTACTATTGGACTGGGGAAAAAAATAATTAATTAAAAAAATAAAAAACGGCCAAAAGATGCCTTAATAATTTTAACAGTTGGATAGTTTTTCACTGAATGGTATTTAGCTTATTTTGCTTTTTAAATTTATAGACATTTATTTTTTCAATTTTTTTGCTTAACTTTGAACATGAATTAATTTACCTAAATATAACTATATGCCTAAGAAAAATTCCTGGAATTAGGACCACTAGGTTTATGATTTTTGTTCAATATTATGAATCAATATTTAATCATCATTATCATTTTCACTGAAATGACTCATTATGAACATTGGTATAGGTGCTATAAGTGGATGGAAGAAACGTGTGGAAATAATGTTAATACAATACCCATATAAAATTCTAAAAATTTAAATAAAATAAAAGAGTGCCAGAGTATGAAAAAGAATTAGTTGATTTTTTTTTTTTTTTTTTTTTTTTTTTTTTTTTTTTTTTTTTTTTTTTTTTTTTTTTTTTTTTTTGGAAGGTAGGGGCATTGCTTGTTTTGTGTGTGTAGCCCTGTCTGTCTGGAATTCTCTATGTAGACCAGGTTGGCCTCAAACTCACAGAGCTCTTCCTGTTCTGCTTTCCCAGTACTGGGATTAAAGGCTTGCCTCACCTCACCCAGCTAATTCAGTCATTCAACTTCTCAGAGCACAGAATGCAACCAGTCTTTCCCAGAATGCAACGCGACGGCCTCCAGCTAGGTTCAGGATAGTCTTTGTTCCCTGCTGAAACATCCTGAGCTAAGTAAGCCTCTCCTTTAGCATTTCTCTCCACATCCTGGTATTCCAGACTTCCATCAGAACCACTGATTAAGGTCTGGTTAGAGCATTAGAGAGCTTCCATAGTGCACATCAACTCTTCCACATCCCTCCCACAAACCAGCCCCCAAAGCCTGGGAACCGCACACTCAGGTGGATCACAACAATGACCTCACTTCTTGGTCCCAATTTTCTGACTTAGTTACTTTTCTCATGACTGTGACGAAACACCTGTCAAAAGCAATTTAAGGGAGGGGTTATTTCAGCTACAGTCTGAGAATCCAGTCTGTTTGGGCAGGGAAGCTGTGGCAACAATGCATGAGGATACTAAAGCCTCGGTCTACACTCTCTGCACTCAGGAAGCAGAGCCGGATGCTGGCACTCTGCTGACTTTCTCCTCTTCAGTCTGGAACCCCAGCCTGGATGCTGCTGCCCACATGCAGGACCAATCTTCTTTGCTCTGTTAAACCTTTCTGGAAACACCCTCAGACACATATCCAAAGGGCGGTTTCTAGAGTGATGTTTTTTTTTTTTTTCAGATTTATTTGTATTTATGTGTGTGTATGGAGTGGGGAGTACATGAGTGCAGGTGCCCATGGAGGTGGATCCCCTGAAGATGAAGAAGATACAGGCAGTTGTGAGTCGCCTGACAACTGGGAACTAAACTCAGATCGATCCTCTGGAAGGGCAGAAAGATTGATACCCTGGTGGTCTGTACTCTCATCTCCTCCACCCCCATAAGAATTCTAAATCGCAGCAAAACGCCAATGAAGGTGTACACTCCGGTACAGGAGTCCTGCATTTAGGGAGCATAACCCTGCAAGCCACCTTACATGACGGACAGTGAACACTGCTTCATAAATAGGGAATACAATTTTGCACGGCAACAGAAGCTTTTGGTGAGGGAAGTGAGCAGCCTTGGATGCAGACTTTAGGATGTGTTTGGCTTGTTTTAGAGAAGTCATATATGTCAGGTGGGTGCTTTGAACTTTTTCAAAAGCCTGTAGGTTCTCAGCCACCTCTTCTTTTGATGTTGGCAGGTTACCACAGCTTCTGTGCTTGTCTCTCCACCAAGGCAAACCACACGTGCTGGGCCTTACACAAAGATTCAGGCCCTAACGGTGCACCTCTCAGGCGGGCCTCAGGAAGCTCTGCTTCATACTCAATTTTAAACTCTGGTCTTGAGCAACCTGTATGAGCTTTGTGGAAGCTTCAGAAATTATTTGGAGAACCCAGGGGACCAAGCAAGAACTTGAGGTCAAGGAGAAAAACCCCGATTTTGTGTGGAACCTATTGGGCAGAAAAATAATTGTTTTTAAAACACAAGCTAGCTAAATCCATGTAAACGTTAGGCCTTCGTGAAAAATGGCTTTAAATTATTGTTGTTAGCTGGGCAGTGGTGGCATGCACTTTTTCTCCCTGCACTTGAGACAGAGGCAGGTGGATCTCTGAGTTCAAGGCTGGCCTAGTCTACAGAGTAAGTTCCAAGTTAGCCAGGGCTACACAGAAACCCTGTCTTCCAAAAACAAACAAACAAACAAAACAAACAAACAAACCCCAAACAAAAACCAATTGTCATCAGGAGGATTCTGTTTCATGCTAATTACCTTTTAAAATTTTTATTTACTTAAAGTTTTTGATGGTAGGCTTTAACTCATAACTTATTGTCTGCTAGGAAATCTCTCCGTTCCTGGGTTACACACGACTCCAGTCTCTGTGGTAATATTACCTTGATCTGCGTACTGGCTACTGTGTTTGGGTTTTGTGTGTTTGTGAAATGTCCATTTGGTTTACACATTTTAGTGTGTAATGTTTCCTTCAGGAAAAAATTATTTGAAAAATGGTTAGTGCAAAATAATTACTAGCATTATCTGATCAAAATTAATTCTGTATGTATTTTTCCTTTCTTCGTTTTCTCTCCCTCCCTCTCTCCCTCCCTCTCTCCCTCCCTCCCTCCCTCCCTCCCTCCCTCCTTCCCTCCCTCCCTCTCTTCCTTTATTCTGAAGCAAAGCCTTGGCAATATTGCAGAGGCTGATCTTGATCTCGAGGCTTAAGCAACTTTCCCACTTTGGTCCCTGAATAGCAGTCATGTGCTGCCGAGCCCAGCTAACTTGTGTTTTATGTGAGTATCTTAATGCTTGTTCTGAAGTGAATCTGGACTGACCCATCCTCAGGCTCACATGCTGATGTGTGACCTTGACAAGGTTATAGAACTGGGCCCTGACAGCAGACCTGGGTCACAAGGAGCAAAGCCTCGAAGGTTACATTAGCATCCGGTGCTGGCCAACACTGTCTTCCTCCTGGTCCTCCAAAACATCAATCGTGTTCACTCCTACAGCAGAGGACAAAGCGAGCTGCAGCAGTGCCCACACCTTCGATGTTGTGACAGAGTGTACCTTCGGGGACAGGCATCCGAAGCAAATATCTCCTCCCTTAGGACCTTCTGCCATAGTGGTTCTCAGCCATCCTAACACTGGAGCCCATTAATACAGTTCCTCATGCTGTGCTGATCCCAACCATAATATTAATTTTGTTGCTACTTTTTAATTTTGCTAGTTATGAATTGTAACATAAAGATCTGTGTTTTCTGAAAAACAGTCTTTAACCCCCATAAGGAGTCTTGACCCACAGGTTGAGAACTGCTATTTTATTACGTTTTTGTCACAAGAAAAGTAACTAAATATTGCACTGCTCAAGGGCTGTTCATGGGCCTCCTTTGACACAGAGCCAAGTGTGTCCTCTGTGCTTACAAACCTCTTGGAATAATGTATTTTACCATAGTCTTCCACTAACATATTTTAATGTGTCTGGGGCCTGTGCATGCCACGGTCAGAGTACAGCTTGAAGGACTGAATTGTCTTTGAGTGTGCCTGCAAGTGTCCTTACCCAGAGCTAGCCCATCAGAGCATCCTTTTAATATTCTCCAAGTGTCATGTTAAGGAAATTACGTCCTCTTTTATTCCTGGTATTATTGACATATCAGCTCATTATTTATTTACTTCCCAGGATTGCTGTGAGTTTCTTTATTTTATGTTTATTTGTTCTCTTTGTGTGTATACACACTCTCAGGAATCAGAGGACATCTTGTAGTACATTGTCTCCTGGGGTCAAGTTATCAGTCCTGACAGTGAGCGCCTCTACCCCATATCTCAAAAAAAAAAAAAAAAAAAAAAAAAAAAAATCACTGCAAGCTCTTTGCCAAGGTTCACTTTCTGCCCATAATTGGTCAATTTCATCATTAGTAAAGGTACAACAATTTCTGCTGGGTTCATTCCTTCCAATTGATAAAGTCTTAATTTTCCTTTAAAAATAAAATCAGAAATCTTTTCTACATATGTCTTTAACTTCTTCTTTTTTTTTTTTTTTAAAACTTTATTTATTTATTTGCCTTGGTGTTTGCCTGGAACTGGAACTACAGACAGTTGTTAGCTGCCATGTGGGTGCTGGGAATCGAACCCAGGTCCTCTGGAAGAGCAGACGGTGCTCTTAACCACTGAGCCATCTCTCCAGCCCCGTCTTTAACTTCTTACTTGGTTTATGTGGTAAAAATATCCACTCCAATATATTTTCCCTTTGCAATAAAATTCCTAAAGGAGAATGCTTAGAGGGTAAAATAACCAGAATGTAACTAAGGTCTGGAACCACATGATCCACAGGTGCATCCTGTAATTCTTTTCCACCAAAGCCAATTCTCTCTCAGCTTCAGCTGACAGTTCTCTTGGACTATTTAAGTCCTTGTCACCATCTAAGGTTTTGAACAAATTGTTCAGTTTATGATTTTTTTATCTCAGCAGTGGCCTGTAAATTGGAAATATCTCCTCACAATTTTTTGGAAATCATTAAGAGTCTGCAATCAATTGTAGGCTGACATTTCTGGCCCATCCAGCCTGAGGTCTGGATCTGCAGTACACAGCTGCTTAGCCCCGAATAACCACACAAAGGCTTATATTAATTACAAGCTGTCTGGCTTATGGCTTAGGATCATTATCAGATAGCTTACAACTTAACTCAATCTATTTCTATTAATCTATGTCTTGTCACCTGGCTAGTGGCTTTACTTGTGTTCCATTACATCTTTCTCTCTTGGGCATCAGATCAAAGTGTCTCTCTATGTGACATGGCCCTTCTTCCCCTTTATCCTTGAATTTCTTGCCTGTCTATAAGCTGGCTTTCCATGAGCCTAAACAGCCTTTTCATTAACCGATGGTATTCACAGCATACAGAAAGACATCCCACATCAATCTATCTCTCCTAATTTGTACATTTTGGAGTCTAATTTTCTTGTAGACCTATTTTATATCCTAAATAATTAATAGAATTTTCTCTTTGTATTTTTTCTCAAGAGCAATCTTTAATCCCCAAGCAGGCATTTTTTTTTTCATTTCTTCAAGCATTCTTTCTAATGTATCTACATTTGAATCAGTCCAAAAGATGTCGTCCATGTAGTAGTAAATGATAGACTGTTGAAACTGCTTATCTATCACTTCTAATGGCTGTTGTACAAAATATTAGCACAGAGTGGGTGGGGCTATTTAACATTCCCTGGGCAAGAACCTTCCATTGATATCTCTTTAAAGGCTGAGAATTACAGTAAGAAGGCACTATAAAGGCAAATATTTTCTTTGTCTTTTTCTTGTAACAGTATAGTGAAGAAATAGTCTTTTAAATTAATAACTGTAAGTGGCCATCTTTTAGGTAGCAGAGAAAGCAAAGAGATTCCAGATTGTAGAGAGCCCACTGACTGAATTGCCTTGTTAACTGCTCTTACTTAGATTTGTTATCATTCTTCATTTTCTAGATTTCTTTTTGATAGCAAATATAGGAGAATTCCAAGGGCTGGTTGATTTATTTAACTGATCCTATAGCAGGTAGAGGACTTGGCTAGCATGTGTAAAGACCTAGATTGGATTCCCAATACAGACAGGGAAAAGAAAGAAAAAGTAATTAATTCAGTTTCACATGAGGAAAAAGCAAAACAGAGACTTAACTACTAGACATCTGCCCTATAAGAAACTAAAATAAGTGTTTTTTTGACAGATTTGGGTTATGTAAGCTTTTCTTTATTGCTTGTGATTTTTCCCATAATGCATTTGATTTTAATCATATGCACACCCAAGAATAAATAAGCATAATATGATAAAAAAAGTTATATTTCTAAATTGTATTTTTAGAGCATAGTCTGCCTGTGCATCCAGAACCATTATAAGCTGGATCAATCCCCTAAAAAGCCAATGCGTTCAAGGGCATTTCCCACTTATTTTTCTGTCAGGTTCAGTGTAACTGGGTTTATGTTGAGGTCTTTGACCCACTTGGATTTGAGTTTTGTGCAGGGTGATAGACATGGATCTATTTGCATTTTCTACATATCACCATCCAGTTACACCATCACCATTTGTTGAAAATGATATTTTTTTCATTGTATAATTTTTGCCTCTTTGTCAAAAATCAGTTGTTCGTAGGTGTGTGGGTCTTTGATTTGATTCTATGGATCCACAAGTCTGTTTTTATGCCAGTACCAGACTGTTTTTATTACTGTAGCTCTAGAGTAGAGCTTGAAGTCAGGGATGGTGATGCCTCCTAAAGTTCTGTTATTGAACAGAATTGTTTTGGCAATCCTGGGTTTCTTGTTGTTCCATATGAAGTTGAGTATTATTCTTTCAAGGTCTTTGAAGAATTATGTTGGGATTTTGATGAGGATTGCATTGAATCTGTAGATTACTTTTAGCAAGATTGTCGTTTTTACTATTTTGATCCTACCCATCCAGGAGCTTGGGAGATCTTTCCACTTTCTGATATCTTCTTCAGTTTCTTTCTTCAGTGATTTAAAGTTCTTGTCATACAGGTCTATCACTTCTTTTTTTTTTTTTTTAAAAAAAAAAAAAAAAAACCAACTTTATTTATTTATTTGCCTGGAACTGGAACTACAGACAGTTGTTAGCTGCCATGTGGGTGCTGGGAATCGAACCCGGGTCCTCTGGAAGAGCAGACGGTGCTCTTAACCGCTGAGCCATCTCTCCAGCCCAGGGTCTATCACTTCTTTGGTTAGAGTTATGCCAAGATATTTAATGCTATTTGCAGCTGTTGTAAAGGGTCATGTTTCCCTGATTTCTCTTTCAATCCTTGTATTGTTTGTGTATTGGAGTGCTATTGATTTTTTTGAATTAATCTTGTATCCTGCTACATTGCTGAAGGTGTTTATCAGCTGTAGGAGTTCCCTGGTAGAATTCTAGGGGTCACTTACGTATACAGTCATATCATCTGCAAATAGAGATAATCTAACTTCTTCCTTTCCAATTTGTATCCCCTTGATCTCCTTTTGTTGTGAGGGGTGTGGGGAGAGGCTGGAGAAGGACTGGCAGAAGAGGTGGGAGAGGGAACAGTAGTGGGTATGGAAAACATTTTAAAAAATAAAATTAAAATAAAAGGACCACCACTCCCCCCCCAAAAAGGAAAAGAAACTGAACGCAAAGGAGGCTTATTGATGGTAGGTCCAGCTCAATGCAGATGGGGTATTAGGTGGCTTTGTGATTGCTGGGAGAGGGTGTGTGCACAGTGAATGCAGATAGAGGTGCTAGGTTGCTGGGTGCATTGTTAGGGGAGAGGGGTGAGTCACCCCAAGACAACTACAGTCCCAAGTTGCTAAGGTGTGCCCACTGTGCCTCAGCACCATGGAAAGATAAAGAAAATGCAAATATTGACAAAAGCATACAAAACACGATCAAACCATATGCTGTGTAAAAGACATATTTCAGACTGAAGGACATAGGGGTGGAAACCGAAAGGCTGGGGCAATTCTGCCATGAGTGGTAACTGATACCAGCCAGAGCGGCATAGGAACTGATGGCAGCAAACAACTCTCAAGGGGGTAGAGGGGGGAGTTTTATAACAGAAGACAAGACTAGGCAAGGAGGGGTGTGCCTGCCACCATAGCACTCCAGAGGGCAAAGCAGGAAGACTGTGCCTCTAAAGGCATTGGTAATTGTACAAGATTCTGTCTCAAGAATAGAGGGTGTGTGTGTGTGAGAGAGAGAGAATCAATCAATAATACGTAAGCATTATAAACATATGTGCACTTAACTGAGCCTCAAAAAATGTGCAGATTTGAATGAAACTGTATGATGATTCAATAACAGTAACTCGAGACTCCAATACTTTATACTCAATAGAGGATCAGTAAGTAAACCAAGGTACTGTTCCCCCAACCTAGCAGCATTCATTCTCAGATGTACACGCCCAGGTCAAGTTCCTACATCACAAGAACATCTCAGTTCATTTAAAAGACTGCAAATTATATAATGTTCTGGCATAGGCCTATAGCCCAGCCACTTCCATAGTCTCAAGGTCAGCCTGGGCAACTTAGTGGAACCCCCACCTCAAATACAAAGGTGGCTTTTGATACACCTCAGCGGGTTCAGTCCTCAGTACTGCACACAAAGTAAATAAATTACACAAAGCACAATCAACCAATGGAAAGAATTCAGAAGTCAATAATAGAAGGTAGTCTGGATATTGTCCACACACAGCTAACCAACAAAATGTAAGGAGCACGACAAGAATGTGCAATCTTAAAATATTACTCTTTTTTGGGTGGGGGAGTGTTTTTGTTTGTTTGTTTGTTTGTTTGAGACAAGGTCTTATTCTATTGCCCTGGTTGGTCTTGAACTCACAGAGATCTTCTTGTCTATGTTTACCAAGTCCTGAGAGCAAAAACACGTGCTGCTTTGCCTAAAAGTCCTTTTAAAAAGTGCCTTTATAATCAATCACCTCCTTTTTGGAGATCTTTTTACAACAGTTAAACATGGACCATTAAATATTTTTGAAATCTTCAAAAACATTTAAACTAAACTTTCCTCTTTTCTTTCTTTCTCTTTTTAATATATATATATGGGGCCTCTCTGAGTTCAGGATGGCCTTGCATTCTGCAGTTAGTGCTGCACAGCCTTCCAAGTAGGATTACAAGTGTACACTACTGCTCCCAGCTAAATTGTCCTGGATAGCCATCAGAGGGCCATATATCCAACTGATGCTATTGGCCCAGAATGCCTATATGCAAGAGGTTAGGCAATGGCCTGGAGAATGTTGAATCACAGGTGATTGCTGGTCCTCATCATATACCAATGAGAACACAAAAGAGAGCCATAGCAGGCTGAGATTCAGCCTACACTGTACCCTCTCAGTGAGAGCTCTGCTCCACCACCAGACTCCCAGAAAGCACCAAGAAACAGTCTCAAGGGCATCTCAAGAAAAGAGTATGCATCCTCCACAGCTGTACTTCCTCTGCCAGGCAGCCGCTAGGACTCCCAGGGGACCCAGAATGGTTCATAGTGTGTTTTCTCAAGTAGCAGAGCACCCAGGACTCAGGTCAGGCTCAGATGCAGAGTCTGAGCAGCCAGCACAAAGCATAGGCTTTCGTTCAGAACTAGGTCACATGGGAGCCATTCCAAAGGAAGTTCTGCCTCGAAGGCGGCCTGCCTTTTGATATTGCAATTCGACATCACCATCCATAAAGTTCATGCTTGAGAAACTGTACAATCAAGTTACAAAACAAACCAATAAATCACTCTAACATCTATTTTAAGGAGGATTATAAACTGTACATTCACAGTTGTCCTTGACTGCAGGAGACCCATGGGCTGTGGGCTCAACATCTCTAGTAGCAGAGGAAAAGTAAGGATTTGTATACAGTTTTATCTTAGGAGCCCACCTGTGGTGGTGCATAACTTTGATCCCAGCACTCAGTGGGAGGGGGCGCAGAAGCAGGCAGATCTCTGAGTTCATACTAGCTCTAGAAAGAATAAAGCATTACTCTTCAGTTTTGTAGCCATGAGTTGGGCTTCACCAGGCCAAGGATGCTAACATTTTCAGGCGGCTGCTTAGCCGACTGCTGGGCATGGCCTGAAGGGGATGGAACAAGCTGTGGCTTCTCAGCAGACAGAATTGTTAGCAATTGACCTTAGAGCGGGAAATGCAGATTCAGTCTCTGAGCAAGGAAATAAATAGTTGACCAATAATTGGGAGCTGAAGGAACCCCAAAAATTGACATAATGTGTAAAGATGAAGGGCACCCTGATTCCGCTTACAGAGTCAGGAAGATGCAATGGTGCATGCCTGGAGCCAAAATCATTCTTAACCTTTTTTTTCTTTTTAGTTATAAAGGGTTGTGACATGTTGTGTGTGAGAGACATATATGGACATGTGGACAGAGGCCAGAGTTTAATATCAGGTGTCTTCTAGAACTCTCAACCTTTCTACATATTTATTTAGTTATTTACTTTCGAGACAAGATTGCTGCCTAAATACGAAACTTGTAGTTGCATCTAGACTGGCTAGCCAGCAAGCCCCTGAGATCATATTATCTCTGCACTGGGGTTACAAGCACACATCTCCAGATCCAGCTTTACCTGGGTGCTGGGGATTCTAAACTCAGTTCCCCATGCTTGAGCCGCAAGCACACTCCTCCCCCTAGGCCATCTCTGCAGCTCCACACCATTTAATTTTTTTTTCATGCCATTTACTTTTAACCTTTGCATCTGGCCTGGTATTCTCATGACTCTTAGGTAAAGCCCTTGGAATGTATTGTTAAGCTTAGTTAATGTTTGCTATAGTCTGATGAAAAGCAGACCACTAGCCTCCAATGACCCCAAAGCTAAGACGCTAACAGATAACATCTGAGACCCATAGTAGAGATCTGCTTGATGTGGTCCCCATACCTAATGCCCCCACCAGTGTATTTGCTAAATGTATTGATTTATGGGGCTGGAGGGATGGCTCAGCAGTTAAAAGCACTTGTTGCTCTTGCAAAAAACCTACCCATAACTCCAGTTCCAAAAGATCCAGTGCCTTCTTCTGACCTTCCCAGGCACCAGGCATACATGTGGCATACATGTATGTATACATAAATGCAAAACACTTGCATATAAATGAAAAACAAACTTTTTAAAATGCATCAGTTTGTGGTTTTCTTTTTCCTTTGCCTACAAAAGCCCATATAGACTCTCCTTCTTAGGAATGGACTAACCGGAACCCATACTCTTGAGTATCAGTCACTCCTATGTGCCTTAGGTTACATCTTTTCTTTCCTTTAGAGCAGTTATAGATTGTATCCACACACACTGCTGTTGACACCCAGAAGTGCTTTCTCAGTAGCTCTGACTGAGGGCTGGCATACTGCTGACCTAGGATCTGTGGGGCTGAACTAGATGTTTTCTTGAGATCCTTTTCCCTAAGAGGAAACATTTATATGACATGGCTGCCCTTCCAATATGATCGAAGGGTAGGGCTGTTATGAATGGTTTGTCTTAGTTGCTTTGTTCACCCATAGCCAGACCAGTTCCCGGCTCACTCTGGTACTGTGACATTCTGCAGGAATTGCTTGAGCCAGGTACATCCCTAAACCCAGGAAGGACATTGCCTCTCAGGGTGAGAATATATAATGCTTTCCTGTCTCTACATAGACCTAACAAGTTAGATTATAACCTCTCAAAGGAGAATTCTATTTCAGTTGGCTTTGAAATAAATAAGCATTATATAAATTAAATCTTTTCTAAAACTTACAGAAATGAAGGAAATTGATTCTCTAGAACTCTAAACAAAGAAGTATTCCCATTGGAATAAACTCAGAAAGATTTTGAAAACTCAAGTGAACTTGATGAGCTCTAGCAAACAAAAAGTTAATGATTTGGGTTTAATTAATATAGATGAGATGGGCTGGAGTGTAGCTCACTGGTGGCCATGTTCTTCTTAGTCATAGGCATTAAATTAAACATTTATATACGAGTAAATATATTAATGCATATTTAAATTTTCAGTGAACACATTTTCAAGGTTTTTAGTATGTGTATGTGAGATGTATGCATGTAGCCTTGCAAGTCCATGTAGAGGCCAGAGGATGACCTTGACTGTCTTCCTCCATTGTTTCTGTCTTATTGCCTGAGTCAGGCTCTCTCTGGGAACCAGATGCTTCTCCATTTTGGCTAGGCTGGTCGGCCAGTGTCTTAGTTTGAAGACTCTTCAAATAGAAAGCATTTACTTAGGGACTTACAGTTTTAGAAGGTTAATTCATGATCCTTATGATGAGATGCAGACAGATATGGCTGGTGCTTTACATACTAAGCTTCAGGCAAAAGAGAGAGAGAGAGAGAGAGACAGAGAGAGAGAGGGACAGAGAGAGAGAGAGAGGCATGGACTTTTGAAACCTCAAAATCCACTCTCAGTGACACACCTCTCCCAGCATGTTTCATTATTTTTCACAAAGTTGTTTTGCCTGCACGTGTGTGGGGGCACCACTTGCATAAAGGATGCTTGGTTGCCAGAAGGCAATGTAGGATCTCCTGGGACTGGAATTATATCAGGTTGAGAGCTAGTATGTCAGAGCAGAGGATTAAACCCAGATTCTCAGGAAGAGCAGCCAGTGCATTTAACCACTAAGCCTTTGTTCCGGGCACACCTGATTTCTTACATGGGTGTCTGGGATTTGAACTCATGTCAGGCTGGAACAGAACACTCTTACTCTAGGACCATTGCCCCAGTCCCAGAAATGTTTTTCAGCTCAATTTTTACTGATTGAATAAGTTGACATTACTTCTATTTAATGTTTTAGGTTATATAAAGTATAACTATTTTTAACCATATGGAGGATTTATTCTGACAAACATCAGTAAACATTACCACAGATTTCCAAGATTCTGAGTAACTTAAAAGACAGATTCTACATATAATTTCACCTCTGCTTATTTTTCTGTACCTCATACAGAATATGTGTTTGTCTCCATTCGGCCCCTATGAGAAGTGTATAAAAGCTACTTTGTGACAGTTCCTGGTAACTTATTGTAAAAAAAGGAAAAAAATACCTTTTTTGGCTGGGAAGCTTCATGGCTGGGAACCTATAAATTAAACTGGTATAAAGCAGGAGGCTGTGAAGATGGCCCAGTGGCTAAGAGCACTGGCTGCTCTTCCAAAGGATCCAGGTTCAATTCCCAGCACCCACTTGGCAGCTCACACCTGTCTGTAACTCCAGTTCCAGGGGACGTTATGCCCTTTCCTGGCCTCTGAAGGCACCAATGACATAAAGGGTACATAGACAAACATAAAAATAAAAAATGAAAACAAAAGATGTTGATAAAAACACATGAACAAGAAAAAAAAATTTACTAACCAAAGATGTTGATAAAAACAGATGAACAAGAAAAAAAAGTTTTACTAACCCACAAAAATGCATATACACAGCGAAACTTAGAAATAATTAACTGAGGTTACAGCAACAAGCAGAGAGGTGGAGAGAAGTAGCCAAACACAGGAAATGGTTTAGAGTTTAAGGGTGGCGATTGTATATAGTCACACTGGATTCATTATGTAGACTCTTTTTTTTTTTTTAAAAAAAAAAAAAAAAAAAAAACTTTATTTATTTGCCTTGGTGTTTGCCTGGAACTGGGAACTGGAACTACAGACAGCTGTGAGCTGCTATGTAGGTGCTGGGAATTGAACCTGGGTCCTCTGGAAGAGCAGTCAGTATACTTAACTGCTGAGCCATCTCTCCAGCTCCCCATTATGTAGACTGTTAGACGCCACTTTTTGTCTAAGAATCTAGAACTATCTCTAGTAACTAAATGTATACAGGAAGCAGTGAGACTATAACTCAGCAGCAGAGTGAGACCCTGAGTTTAACTCCAGCTCTTCAAAGAAAACAAAATAACAAAAAAGGGCTGGAGAGACGGCTCAGCAGTTAAGAGCACTGAAGGCTCTTACAGAGTACCCAGGTTCAAATCCCAGCACCCACAGGGCAGCTCACAAGCATCTGTAACTCCAGTTCCAGGGGATCTGATGCTGTCTTTTGGCTTCCACAGGTACTACATACACATAGTACCCCAACATACATTCAGACAGAACATTCGTGCACATAAAATATTTGAACAAAACAAAACAGGGCAGTCTGTGCTCATGTTGGTAGAGAGAGAGAGAGAGAGAGAGAGAGAGAGAGAGAGAGAGAGAGAGACAGCTTTACCATTAGAAAACATGTCTTGTTTGTAAGCAAGCAAGGGATGGGCAGAGGGAATTTTTGGGGATTTCTTGTTCCTTCTCAGTTACCTCCAAGTCAATCCTTATGCCAGCAAGACAGTTATTGCTGTGGGCATCTCATCTTCTAAACCATCTCTTGGTTGAAAAATAATGCTTTAATTAATTAACTGCTATGCTCTTTGTTTCTAAAATCTTCACTATCTCTTGAGTCTGTTTATGACTTCATTGGTTGATTTGCAGGTTTATGTTTATTAAGGCAGGGTCTATTGAATTCCAGGCTATCTTGGAAGTGTTGTATAGCCAATGGTGACTTTGGACGCTAATCGTCATACATCTACCTCCTGAGCCCTGGGACCACAGGCATGAGCCACCAAGCCCTGTTTATACAGTGCTGGGTTTGAACCCAGGACTTCACATGCATGATAGGCAAACACCTTATTAACTGAGCTATGGCCGTAACTCTTCCTTGTAATTTTATTTCTAATGTATTCACTTACCTTTACCAACTTGCCATTAATTTTTGCTTGGCTAATTGAACTGACACTACAAATGTCCCTCCAAATTATATTTATGAAGTTAAAATGAACCGTGGTTCTTCTGTGGAAGCTGTCAGCTTCTGCCCACTGCAGGATCCACCCCATAGAACTGTTCCTTCTAATCCCTTCTTACCCACTGCTCTTCTCCTGAGCCATGAAGGCATCCAGGGTCCCTGTGAGCAGGCTTCTCTATCTGATTGCTGCTCTATCTGCCTGGATGCTCTATGTCTCCTCTAGTCCATGATAACGTGAAATAGCACAGGTTTCTGTGTACTCCCCGCCTCGCCCCCACCCTCCCCCCCATTCCTGTCAGGAATGCCTAAGACTTTCAGAACGTCCTAAGTCTCCAGAGAACCTTCTGTCTTATGATAAGCCTGTTTATGACCACACCTAGGCTTACCTAATACTTGTGACTCAGGATGGGTCCCTGAGAGAGCCTGGGCTGAGTAGAGCCAAGTCCAAGAGATTAGAGGATCACAGGCTTGGAAAGGCACTTGGACATGGCCTGACTAACTGAATTCATCCTCTAGAACCCACACGGTAGAGAACTGACCCCTGACAGATGTCCTTTGGCTTCCACACCTGCCCTGCTCTCAGTAAATAAATACATTTTTAAATACAATATTTGATGCTTTTCCTGTTTACTGAGCACATGCCAGGGCCTGGAAGGCCTGCAGGCTCTCATTTTCTCCCTGTGTATCTAGTCACATACTTTCTAGTATCTTCTACAGCAAACTGATATGCACGCAGTATTCTTAGCAAATGATTAAACCCAATGAAGGAGCAGGAACCCCAATTTATAGTCACTCAAGAGCACAGATCCTAACCTGATGACTGGATTGGCATCTAAGATAGGTGCAGGTTTGTTTGAGACAGTGTTTTACTCTATAGCCCAGGCTATCTGAAACTTACTAGGGAGCTGTCTTCAAACTTTGGTACATCATCTTGCCTCAGTTTGAGATTATAGCTGTAACTCCCAGGACAGCTGGGAAGCTGGTGTAAGGCAGTTTTGTGGGCCTGATATCAACCTGTAGGGCTTTGATGGTATCTCAGGTAGACGGGATGATGTCAGAATAGACAGTTGATGTCCTCAAAGACCTGCTCATTTGTCAGGAAAAATGGCCAGGCCTTTTTTTGCTTTGGTACCTTGTTTGTTTTGTAGACAGGTTCTTTTATGTAGCCCAGGCTGGCCTCAAAGTCTTCTGTAGCTGAGGTCAGCCCTGAATTCCTACAGCTTCCACCTCCCAAATGCTGGGATTCTAGGACTGCACCACCACCCCAAGCTCCCTGGACAGTGGGTCAAGTGTGTGAACTGGTAGCAGACACAGGTAAGTCAGCCCCTTTTAGAGGCAGGCTCCAATATTAGTGGGGAGAGATTGCCCTTTTAAAACACTGTTCAAGTGTCTTCTGTGTTTGTCTGGTTTCAGCCAAGACTCTGGAGAGAATCTCACAGGAACTAAATCTATGCTCAGGAATGTACCTGTTATTTGTTTTAGACATGTGACTATGCTTCAGAATTGAACATGTTCAGAAATGATCTCACTTCTCTTCCTGCCCACATGCTCTTCCCATATGAATATGTATAGATTTTTTCCCCATCCAAAAAAAAAAAAAAAAAAAAACAAGAACAGTGTTTGCCAAATCAGTTCAGTGACCTTCCTTCTCTTGGAGGCAGCTGACCCTGTCTCTGCTCTCACCTCTGAGCTATGCGCTGACCAAGAAAGGGTTTCTGATGCCTGTACATTCCAGACCTTCCCAGAGAGGCCTCCCTGACCAACCCAAGTACTTGCTCCTACCCACTTCTCATGCACATTTCTGTCCATGCCTACTAAGTACCATAATCTAAATCAATCAGGTTTTACTTCATTGCTTTCTTTCCCAACCAAAACATAAGCTCCATGAAAGCAAGGATCATACAGTAATTATCTGTGTCTAAGGCCAAGAATGTGCCACCCAGCAATAAAATAGGAACAGAACCTTGCTCATAGATAAAGGACCATCAGCAGTATGGCCTGGCCTGGCTTGGCCTTGCTATAAACAATGCACTTCTCTAAAGCTGAGGAGCTAAGCCTGAGGCAGGCCCACTGGCCTGACTTAGAACTGTAGGTCTCCAGTCATAGGCCCAGAAAGAAGGATGGGCACCCAGTAACTGTGTGCTTATCTGCTCTAACCTACCTAGGAATGTGGCCCCTTCCCCCAAACTACATTCCATCCCTGTAGCAAGAGAGGCCCCTCTTCTACAAGACTACCCTGGCCAGAGGCTGCTTATGAGAGCCAAGGTGTGGAGTTCAGCAATTCTGTCCCCGTAGTCCTAGTCACATCTGCCAGGGTCAGGACTTGAGTGATTCTTAGTGCTTTCTCCAAATTTCTTATCAGATTCCAGGATCCTTGCCCTGAGCACTAACTTCTCACATAGAAAGAGAACAAACCAATGTTCCTTCTTTTTGCATCTTAAAAAGATGTATTTTGGGGTGGGGGAGCACGTTGAGGCCAAAAGAAGGGTCTGATCCCTTGAAATTAGAGTTGAGGCCATTGTGAACCAAGTGCTATGGGTGCTAGGTATCAGTATGCACTGAGCCATCTCTCCAGCCCCTCCTCTTTAGTGTTAAGGCCTTTGTACCCCCTATCTTGTCTGTCTTTACTTCCTCATCTCCCCTTTTCCATTCCCCCTGCTTTGTTCCCTTAGATAACTTTACAACTAGTTTCAAATCATAAATATAATGTGTGAATATGTAATGTATAAGCTTATATAAAGTATATATGATTTCGTGTGTCTATATAAAACTCTAGGAACTACAAATGAGAGAAAGCATACAACTATTGTATTTCTGTGATTGGCTTAGTCTGTTTATTAAGATCTCCAGTTCCATTCATTTTTCCGCAAACACAACTTTTTTTATGCCTGAGAACAATTCCAACGTGCAACACATTTCTTTGTTGATGGACACCTAAGCTGTTTTTTTTTTTAAACTTTATTTATTTATTTGTTTGCCTTGGTGTTTGCCTGGAACTGGAACTACAGACAGTTGTTAGCTGCCATGTGGGTGCTGGGAATCGAACCCGGGTCCTCTGGAAGAGCAGACGGTGCTCTTAACCGCTGAGCCATCTCTCCAGCCCCCTAAGCTGTTTTCATAACTTAGCTATTGTGAATAGTGCTGTACTCAACATAGGTGTGCAAGTATCTTATAAGTTGAGTTGGAGTCCGTGGGTATATAACTAGCTGTAGTGTGTCTGGATCAAAGGGAAGGCCTGTTCTTAGCTGGACTATTTTGTTTGTTTTGGAGAGGTTCTTCTTCCTCCTCCTCCTCAACATTTAGTTAGTGTGTGTGTGTGTGTGACTATACTGTTGTCCATTGTAAATACTTGTCACTGTAAATATTGGTGCAATAAAATGCTGATTGGCCAGAAGCTAGACAGGAAGTAGAAGCAAGGTAACTACAAGGAAAATTCTGGAAATCAGAAGAGCAGAGCTGGAGATGCCAGCAAGATGCAGAGGAAGATGAGAATGCTGCACTGAGAAAAAGGTACCAAGCCACATGTCTAAACCTGGATATGAATCATGGGCTAGTTTAAGAGTAAGAATTAGCAAGTAATAAGCCTGAGCCATAAGCCAAACATTTATAATTAGTATAAGCCTGTGTGTAATTATTTGGGACTAAACTGCTATGGGTCAGGCTGGGCAGGACAGAGAAACTTCTGAATACAAATGGTACCCAACATGGGGCATCAGATATTGCATGAATTCTATTTAGTATTATAATAAAAACCTGGAGCCAGATATTGGGGAAGAGCTGGAATATCAGGGAGAGAGAAACAAACCACAGGCACTTGTATTCAGCCAACTTCAGAGGCCAAATAAGTTATGCCCTGTCTTCACAGGTCCTCAGACTGACTGGTCATGCAGGCAGAATGACTGAATTTTTGCCTTCTTCTGCCTTATATTTTTCCTCCACCCAGCTATTTTATTTTATTTTTTTATTTTTTTTAAAAACTTTATTTATTATTTATTTATTTGCCTTGGTGTTTGCCTGGAACTGGAACTACAGACAGTTGTTAGCTGCCATGTGGGTGCTGGGAATCGAACCCGGGTCCTCTGGAAGAGCAGAGGGTGCTCTCAACCGCTGAGCCATCTCTCCAGCCCCCCACCCAGCTATTTTACTTCTTAGTTTAACTTTCCTAGAGCTAGGATTAAAGGTATATACAACCACGGACACGGCTGTTAGGCCTTGAACTCACAGAGATCCAGATCTCTGTCTCCTAGTGATGGTATTAAAGGTATGACTCACCACTCTTGGACCTTCATGGTTTAGCTGTGAGTAATTCTGTCCTGTGATATTCCAGGCTTTTTATTGCATATACAATATATTACCACATGTGTTACATGTTTTGTTGTTATCATTGATTTGTTTTGCTTGTTTGTTTTACAATATTAATTATTCCAGTCCATGAACGTGGGAGATCTCTTTGTCCTCTAGTACCCTCCTCGTTGTTGTTGTTATAGTTGGTTGGTTTTGGTTTTTGACACAGTGTTTCTCTGTGTAACAGTCCTAGCTGTCCTGGGACTCACTCTGTAGACCAGGCTGGCCTCAAACTCAGAAAGATGTACCTGCCTCTGCCTCCCTGAGTGCTGGGATTAAAGGTGTGCTCTACCAGCACCTAGCCCTCCTCAATTTCTTTGGTGTTTTGAAGTTTTCATGGTGGAAGTCTTTTTCTTTGTTAGGTTTTCCCAGGGTTCATGTTTTGTTCTGAAGTGGCTGTGAATGGGACTGCCTGTGTGAGTTCTTCCTGACATGTTTGCTAAAAGTAAATAGAAATGCTATTGGTTTTTGTTTGCTGATTTCCTATTCTTCCACTTTGATTGGGTTTATCAGTTCTCAGAAGTCTGGGGTAGAGTCTTTGTGGTTTCTTACTATAGAATTATGTTATCTGGAAGTAAAGATACTATGAAAGCATAGATTTACCAGAACAAAGCTTTATCTCATGGAAAGACCATTTAGCATCTGAGAGCAGGGCCCAGGTCTAAAAAGAATCTACGAAAAAGAATCTCAGGAACACACCTGACAGTCAGTAGATTCAAAACTTGGTTTTGTGCTGAAAGTATAACCAATAATTTTCAAGAATTACTCTGCCCCCTGCCCTTTTATCCAATCCTGAAATGCCAAGATGTATAACACCCCACTTATGTATTTTTTTTTTTCTGTAAAAACCCTCTCACCCCTGAGCTCGGGGCCGAATTCCTCCGCTGTGTTGGAACATAGGGGTTTCAGCCTGGGTTCAAACCTGTCCCAAAGAATAAACTGACCCTCATGTGTTTGCATAGGAATCCAGCTCCCTGGTGGTCTTTGGGAATCCCTCAACACTGGTACAACGGACACTTGTGTCCCATGTATTTTCTTCTCTTGTCTTAGTGCTCTGTCTAGGATTACAAGTACCACATTGAACAGGACTGGAGAGAGTGAATACTTAATGTTCTTGGTCTTACTGTAAAGGTTCACGTTTTTCTCCATTTAGCACAATGTCAGACTTAAGCTTGTTGAATGTAGCTGTTATTATATTGATATTTGATCACTTCATTCCTATTCTCTTCTGGGCTGTTTCACGAAGAGATGTTGAATTTTGTCAAAGGCCTTCTTGCATATCTATTGAGATGATCACGTGATTGCTGTCCTTGAGTTCAGTTACACGGAATGTTTCATGTACTGATTCCCTTATACTGAACCATTCCTGTGCCTCTGGAATGAAGCTTATGTGATCACAATGAATGATCTTTGATATGTTCTTGATATTGATTTTCAAGTATCTAACTTGAAATTTATTCTTTTTGGGGAGGCTGGTCTGTGAGTTACTTTAGTTGTTAATGTGTTTTTATCTAGTATGCTAGTTTAAATAAGAACAGCCCCACAGGCTCATGTATTTAAATGCCTAGCAACAGGGCATGGCATTGCTTGAGAAGGATTATGCCAATAGCCATGTCAGAGGAGCAGCAGGTGGCAATTGATATTTAAGGCATCAGCCCACCAGGAGACAACCCCTGATGGGTGAATCTCCCTTAGGCCCCTGAGACCACACCCCTGGAACATCTTTTGCTTCTACTGTGCCTTTACATGTTTGCTGCTGCTATCACCTGCCAACAAAGGAGTTGGCTGTAAAAGATACTTTCTGCTTGCTCATGTCCTGTTAATATGTAACAAGTTACTTAGATATAAATGTATATGTGTTATTGGGGTGAGTTTGTTTTTAATTATGTAAGAGAGATGAAAAACGTGTTTTTACCAGTACTCTGTAAGAATTTAGCAGAATCAATGTATGAGGTAGATATTGGAATGAACAACTATTTTCTAGAAGTACGTTGAAGAATCCTTGTGAAAACAGTGATTGTTTTGCTAAAGGGGCTTTGCAACCATTTCTTGACTTTGGTCACAAGAAGCCTCATGCACACCTGAGGCTCTTGTATTATTTATTGTGCATTGCACAAGGTACATAATAAAGGATTAGAGTCATGGATGCTCTCCTTTAGTAAGGCATACAAATTAAGACCTTGGTATGAGAAAATACTTTGTGTAACAATAAATATGCCTTTGTACGGTTGCTCTGGGTCCAGTCCTATTCAGTCCATTGGAAGAGGCTGGACCTCCTTGCTGTCACATAGGCCTTAAGGTTTCAACTTGGAGTGTCTTTTTCTTTAACCAACAATGGAAGACCACAGAAAGAATACAAAAGAATAAAGAAAGAAACCATCAAGAAAGAGTGTGAGTGTCTTTTTCCCTAATTCAATTCCTTCACCCCCACTCTCCCTACCATGACCCCACTCTTTCACCCACCTCCATCCCTGCCCACCACCCTGCAGATAAAAATGACTGTGGATTCCTTTCAAGTCCTGTGCTGCTGGAGGCTGGACCCCCCCAGGCAGTGATAGGATTAAGACATGGGGGGGCACTGAGTTATAGCACCAATGTTAGTTTTTTGCACGTGGCACGTGAATGAAATCTCAACACCGAGAATACCACACTAGAGTTTATTAGAACAGCAGGCAGGGATGCGGGCAGAAGAGAGCAGAGAAAAAAGGGGGGGAGCTTGTGTGAGCACTTTCTTTAAGAGGGTGGGTGGGCCCATGTTTGCATAGCCACACCCAGGGGCATAGTTGCAACTCTGTTACATTCCAGATGAATGCAGGCCTTAAAAATGCTTACAGAAACATTCCATGTAACTGAACTCAAGGACAGCAATCACGAGATCATCTCAATAGATGCAAGAAAGCCTTTGACAACATTCAACATCTCTTTGTGAAACAGCTCGGAAGAGACTAAGAATGAAGTGATCAAATTTCAAACTTTCATCCACGCATTCAGAAGGCAGAGGCAGGCGGATCTCTGTGAGATGGAGGCCAGCTTGGTCTACAAAGTAGTTCCAGGACAACCAGGGCTACACAGAGAAACCCTGTCTCCAGAAAACAAAATAACATAAAAAGAAGTGTGGCCTTGTTGGAGGAAGTATGTCACTGGGGGGGGGGGGCTTTGAGATTACAAAAGCCCAAGCCAGGCCCAGTTGCTCTCTCTCTTCCTGCTCCCTCACAATCCAGGTGTAGAACACTCAGCTGCGTCTCCAGCACTACATCTGCCTGTGTGTCCCCATACTCCACACCATAGTTTAATGGACTAAACCTCTGACACTGTAAGCAAGCCCCAGTTATTTCTTCTAGAAGAGTTGGCTTGGTCATGGTGTCTCTTCACAATAGAACACTGACTAAGACAGCTAGTCTTGGTATCATGGTGAAATTGGCTTTGTAGAAGGAGCTTGGAAACATTCTTTTCCCTTCAATTTTATGGATAATTTGAGAAAGATCAGTGTTAGTTCTTGGGGAGAATTTCACAGTGTGTATATCAGGCAAAGACTTCGTTTAATTACTGATCTCATCTCATTACTTGTTGTAACTCGGCTTAAATTGATTAATTAATCTTGACTTAATTGTGGTAGGGCACAGACATCTAGAAATATATCTATTTCTTTTAGATATTTTCCTGTTTAGTAGAATATGTGTTTTTCAAGTATATCCTTATGATTTTCTGAATTTTATTAATATCTGGTTTTTTTGTTTGTTTTTAAGACAGGGTCTTACTACGTAGCCTTGGCTAGTCTGGATCCTCACTATGTAGATCAGGCTGGCCTTGAAGACATAGAGGTTCCTGGGATTAAATATGTGCCATCACACCGAGCTCATTAGTGTCTATTGTAAAGTTTCTCTTTTTTTCCTCTCTTTATGTCTCTCTCTTTCTTTCTTTCTTTTTTTTCCTATTTTTTTAAGACACGGTTTCTCTGTAGACCAGGCTGACTCTCTTTTCATTTCTAATTCTATTAATTTTAGTCTTTTCTCTTTTGGTTTATTTCTTTAATTTTCTAAGAATTTGTCAATCCTATTTCTTTTTTCAAAGAACCAACTTTTTCACTTCCTTCATTCTTTGTATTGTTTTTCATTTCTAGTTCATTAATTTCTGTCTTGATTTAATTAGTTTTTATTGCCATTATTGTTATGTTTGGCTTATTCCTCAGTTTATAAGGCCCTAGGGTACATCACTGTTATGTTTTCAGATATCTGATTTTTTTTTTTTAAATGTAAGCACTTACCTTCCTCCTTTGGACTATTTTCATTTGCATCCCATAGGTTTTGATATATTATGTTTTCATTTTTATTTGATTTTAGGATTTTAAAAAGTTTTCCTTCTTGAATATTGAATCTTGATTTTTTTTGAATAACCCTCTCACCATTCAATAGCCTATTGTTTAATCTCTATATGTTTATAAATTTTCTGTGGTTTCTCCTGCTGTTGAATTTTAGCTGTATTCCATTGAGTTCGGAAAGAATACAAGAAGTTATTGCTTATTTTGTTTCCTAATATGCACTCTTTTAGAGAGAGGCCCATAGACTACTGAGAAGAATGTGTTTGCGTAGAATGTTGAGAATGTTCATGTTAGATCTATCTGACACATCACTTAATTCCAGTGTTTCTGTGACTTGTGTGTTGGTGAGAGTGAGGCATGGAAATCACTCGCTGTTGTTGTATTGATATCAGTCCGTAATTTTTATCTCTAGTAGCAATTGTTTTATGAAATTGAATGCCTTTGTCTCTGGCATGTATGTGTTTAGAATATTCATATTGTAATACAGGATCATTCCCATAATCAGTATGTAGTAACCTTATTTATCTCTTTTGGCTCTTTTTGTTTAAGATCTATTTGTCAGGTGCTTGTTCCCAGTTCTGTTTTCTTGGGACATTTGTCCTGTCCTTTTACCTCATATGCTTTCATGGTGAGGTGTGTTTCTTTGCAACAATAAATAGAAACATCCTGTTTTAAAACCCAATATGTCGGGGCTGGAGAGATGGCTCAGAGGTTAAGAGCACTGACTGTTCTTCCAGAGGACCTGAGTTCGATTTCCAGTAACCACATGGTGGCTCACAGCCATCTGTAATGAGATCTGGTGCCCTCTTCTCTATACTGTATACATAATAAATAAATTTAAAAAAACACCAATATGTCAATCTGTGTCTTTTTATTGGGAGAAGTGAGACCTTCATATTCAATATTTTAGTTGGAAGATTTGTATTCATTCCTGCCATTTTATTGATTTTGTAGTGTTTTGCATATTCTTAATACTCATTTGCTCAGCCATTGTTCTTTGTCTGCTTTTTTTCCCATAGCCTTTTGGAAATTTTAGTGTCCTCAGTAAAGCTGGTTTGGTGGCCATACATTCCTTTAGCCTTCTTTACCCTGGGAAGGCTTTCTTTCTCCTTCAGTTATGCCATTTTGCTGGGCACAGTAGTCGAGGTTGGCCGCTGAGGTCTTCAAAATCTGGGGCACAGCATCCTATGTCCTTGTGGCTGGTAAAGTTTCTTTTGAGAAATCGGAAGTGGTTCTGCTGGTCTTGTCTTTGCATGTGCCTTGGTGTTTCTTACCTACAGCTTTCTCAACACTCATTTGTTGTTGTTCTAGATAGTCAGTGTTTTAACTATAGTATGATGGGCATGGGTTTCTTTTCTGATCCTGTCTATTTAGTGCTCTGTGTAACTCTTGTATCTGGATTGGAGGGTTTTGTTGCTATGATTGTGTTGAAATGTTTTCTGTGACTTTGCATGGAAATCTTCTACTTCCTCTATGCCTTTAATTTCTAGAGCTGATCTTTTTATAATGTACCAAAGAGCTCAGATGATTTATTTGTACTTTATTTTTACATTTATTTATTTAATTAGTATGGATGGAAGGAGAAGGATTCTGAGATAGGAACTCAGGTTATCAGGATTGGCAGCAATTACTCCCAACCTGCTGAACCATTGCTCATCCCCAGCCACACACTTTTTAAAAACTTTTGTCCATGACTGAATGTTTTTATTCCTCTGCTTTTTCTTCAAGCCCTGGGATTCTGTCTTCCATATAACCTTGTCTATTAGTGAATGCTAGGATTTTGTGTGGATTTGGTATGGCACAAATTTATTTGGTTATCTGGTGGTGGATTTTTATGGATGCACCTCATAGAGAATGCAGCAGAAGGCAGCGGTGGATAGCACAAGACACTCAAACATGTTTCTAAGTAGAAAAGAACTTTATTGTTTGGTAGAGTTATGATAGCAGAGACAGTTATAAGAAGCAGAGAAAGGGGAGGGGAGAGGAAGGGGGAGGGGAGCACCCCTGAGAGAGGACAAAGGCAAGAGAGATGTTCAGAGGCAGGAATCCTGCTTTAAATGGGGCTTGACATCAGAGCTCAGAGGAGGACATGTCCTCGGAGATCAACAGTGAGCCTTTTTTTTTTTTTCTTTTTACATTTTAGTTAATAAATTTCATTTCAAGTCTTCTTGTGATTTTTTTCTCCAGTAGCTCTGTATTGAATTCTAGTTTCATATTATGTATTGACTTCATTCCACTGTTTATATCCTTTAGAAATTTATTCAAGATTTATTTGTATCTTTTTCAACTCCTTGGAACCTATTGATAATCATTCTTTTGATTTCTTTGTCTAGAATTTCATCTTAGTCACTGCTGTTGGAGCAATTCCTGTGGGATTAGTGATTTGGGGAGGAGACATGTTGTCTTAGGGTTTCTATTGCTGTGATAAGATACCATAGCCGGAAGTAACCCGAAGAGTGTCTTAGAGTTAAGATTGTTATGATGAAATGCCATGACCAAAGCAACTTTGGAAGAAAGGATTTATTTCTCTCCCAGTCCCATATAACACATTATCAAATGGAAACAGGAACTCAAGCAGGGCAGGATGCTAGAAGCAGGTGCTGGTGCAGAGGCCATGGAGGAGTGCCGTTTATTGATTTGCTTCCTATGGCTTACTTTATTATAGCACCCAGGGCCACTAGCCTAGGGATGCACTGGCCAGAGAGAGCTGATCCCTCCCACATTAATCAATCAGGAAAATGCACCACAGCTTTATCATAGGACAATCTAGTGGGAATTTTTTTTTTCAATCGAGATTTCCTCTTTCATAAATATTCTAGCTTGTGTTAACAAAAAACCATCCAAGACACTTGGCTTGTTGTATTCCTTCTGTTTTTTAGTTGAGACTTACCATCCGGTGTTAGGCTGTTGGTTATTTTTCTATTTTAATGAGTTTTCTCCTTTAAGTGGGAATGCTTGCAGAGTTTGGAAGTAACTAGACTGTAGTAGAATGAAAAGGATTCCTTCCTCTCTTAGACTGGTGTTCAGACCACTAGGCTCTATCTTCCATGTTCCCCTGAGAGCAGAATGCTGTCTGCAACAACAATCCCTGTCTAGGGTAGACCCCTGAGGAAACAGTCAACTACAAAACAACCCACTCCCAAGCACCCATCATTTTAGGGAATAAAGGGACATGATAGGAGGGAAAGCATTAGAATGGACTGATGTCTTAGCTATTGTAGTTATGAGTGAAAAAGGAAAGGATTAAAACCCCGATTTCCACTGTGCTGACAGAAGTAGAGAAGCAGGACTTGGGAGGTGGCTCAGTGTTTAAGAA
This sequence comes from Sigmodon hispidus, assembly GCA_004025045.1. Taxonomy (NCBI): domain Eukaryota; kingdom Metazoa; phylum Chordata; class Mammalia; order Rodentia; family Cricetidae; genus Sigmodon; species Sigmodon hispidus. Next base: position 69,867 of record PVIH01007903.1, read on the forward strand.
CACTCGTTGCTCTTCCAGAGGATCCAGGTTGGGTTCACAGCAGCCACATAATGGTTCACATCTCTCTGAAACTGTGGTTCTAGAAGATCCTACAACCTTTTTGAATTCTGTGAGCATCAGGCACACACATGGTGCATAGGTAAACATGCAGATGAATACTCACACACATGAAATTAAATGAATCTAAAAAAAAAATGAAAAGAAAGTAGAGGAAGAGGTTGTGAAGCTATAGAGACAAATAAGAGTGTTTCAGCTAGCCGGCACAGTAACACACACCTTTGATCCCAGCGCCCAAGAGGCAAAGGTAGAGGCAGGCAGGCCATCCTAGTCTGCATAGTGTGAGTTCTGGGATGGCCCTGGCTCTGGAGAGAAACTGTCTCAAAAAAACAAAAGAAGAACAACTATATCTATCTTGTCAGATAACATAGAAAGTCCTGGAGACCCTGCAAACCAAGCCAGGTTATGTTCTTAGCAAGCAGAATGAAAAAAAAACAAAGAAACCGTGATGCATTGTACAGGAGAGAGATGAAACCTGACTGGCCTGATTGCTGCGGTCCTTCCTTGGCCCCAGGAGCCTGGTTCACCCCAGAGTTCCTCCACCATGAGCACCTCTGCTCTTCTGAACTCAGAAGCCCAATGTCAGTGGGCCGTCCCATTCTCCCATTTGAGTCTTGCAGAAGAGCTTGGGTTACGGATGCTGGCTCAGTCCACCGACTGATGCTTCAGGGGTAAGAGTCTCAGATGTGCACCCCTTCAGGGTTCCGCTCTCAAATCCAGATCTTCCCAATGTTGTGAGTGCTGCTTGCATTCTGTGTGAGAGCTCCCATTGGATTTTCCACTTCCTGAGTGCCGCCCAAATCTGATTCAGAATTTTGTCTCTGTGATCTAGCACTATTCAGATAGCCCGGTTTTAGTTTGTAGTCCTGTGACCCTGGGTCTGAGTTTGCTGAGAGGGTCCTGAGCTGCCAAGCCAGTGGCACAGAGCACTTTTAAATGGTAATTTGCTTCTGTTTTGTCGAGCATCTAATGCTGAGAAAAGAGGGTTTTACCTGGCATCTCCTACTAATGCTATTGCTGCACTGGGTATGGCCTTTAAAAAAAAAAAAAAAAAGAGTCTGCTACTATTCTGGGACCCGCTCTTTCAGCTTTCCTGAGAGTGTTACCTGGAGGCAGGTGACACTAGGTCATCTACTATCTTGAAAACTCCTGGGTTTCTGTGTTTGCTATTATGAGTTCTGGTTTGTGTTTTGAGACAGGGTCTCACGTAAAGGCTTTACTCCAACTCACATGTAGCTGAGGCTAACTGTAGGCTCCTAATTCTCCTGCCTCTAAATGCCAGGGTTTGAGGAGTGCATCACAATACCCTGCCTAGATGGTGCTAGAACCCAGGACCTTCTGCATGGTGGGCAGGCACTTTGCCACTTAAGCCACATCCCCAGCCCTCAGCGTTTATTATGTGGGTTGAGTTTGGATTTGGCATGTTATTGATTTATTGATCTGATATTTCAGGATCTTATTTTTGGTTCCCTTTTCAGCTTCTTGTTTAGTAACATTGAATTGGACCTTGTCGTATCGAACCTTGTCGAACAACCAAATTACTCTGATTGGTCTAGTGCCCAGACAATGGATCCACTGGGAATGCCAGTGTGAAATAAGGAGACAAAAATGCTCGGTCCTAGAACGGCTAGCCTTGAGGCACTTTTGGGAAGAAGAGAGAATCAACACAGGAAGGTGATAAGCACATTCTTCTGAGGATGAGATGGGGGAGGAAAACAGAGGAGCCTGGGGAGTGTGCACCATCTGAACAAGACTCATAGGAAGTAAGTCAGCCCCATGGATGTCTAAGCACACAGCATTCCATATACAGGGAGTAACTGTTTTCAAAGCCATAGGCAGGCACACGCCTGGCATGCAGGGAAGACCCATGTGTCTGAAGCTGTGAACATTACCGGTATATGTGGCCAAGGAACAAGGAACATGAGATCAGATTACACAGGGCCTAGAAGCCATTGTATGACTCAGGATATGTAATCTGAGTGACACAGGAGTTGTGTCAGGATATTTTTGATTTATTTATTTTTTATTCTAGTCTATGTGTATGAGTGTTTGGGCTACATATGTGTCTGGATAGCACCTGTGTGACTGGTGCCTACAGAACGTCAGAAGAGGCTGTCAGGTTGCCTGGAACTGCATTTGTAGTCAGTTGTGAGGTGCCACATGGTTGCTAGGAAGTGATCCCAGGGCCAGAGCAGCCAGTACTTTTAACATCAGAGCCATCTCTCCAGCTCCACCGTGTCAAGATTTTGATCTCAAGCAGCCATGTTGAGAACAGACTTGAGCTACATACAATGTGTAGACAAATTTTCCTTTGGGCTGCCAGCTTGGAAAAAGGAAGAGAGAGGGACAGAGAGAGAGAAAGAGAGAGAGAGAAGAGGAGAGGGAGAGAGATAGAGAGAGGAGGGAAGGAAGGAAGGAAGGAAGGAAGGAAGGAAGAAAGAAAGAGAGAAAGAAAGAAAGAAAGCCAGATGGTGATGGTATACACTTTTACTCCCAGTACTCATGAAGCAGAGGCAGGCGAATCTCTCTGAGTATGAGGCTAGCCTGGTCTATAGACTGAGTTTCAAGACAGTGAGGGCTATACAGAGAAACTGTCTCGAAAAAAAAAAATTTTTTTAAAGAGGTGGGGAGTAGGTTGTAGCTCAATTGACAGAGTGCTTGTCTAATATGCACAAACCCCTGGGTTCAGTCCCCAGCACTGAATAAAACTGGAGCTTCTCTGTAATCCCAGAGCTCCAAGAGAATCCAGAGTTGAAGTTCATCCAAGGCTACACAGGAAGTTTGAGGCCAGCCTGGAATACATAATATCCAACTGCATAAAATAAAAAATATTTCCTCCCTTCCTCTAAATAAAATGTTATTAATTCATTTTGGCTGCAGTGTGACTCGCTCTCAGGTAACTGAAAGCTAAGGTTCTCACTGCCCTCAGCTGTTGTTGGTTTTGAGTGTGAGAAGAGACGCACACCACCAGATGCCACACAAGAGTTTATTCAAGGGAGATACTGAGCAGGTACCAGGAGAAAAGCCGGGGTGGGGGGATGTGAGAAAGAGAGACTGCCACATGGCACCTCTTGTTTGTTTGTTTTTTGGTTTGGTTTGTTGTTTTGAGACAGGATCTCACTATGTGTATCTGACTGGAACTCTTTTATGTAGAGACCAACCCCCAGCATCTGCCTGCCTCTATGGTGGGTTTCACTACATGGTTCAGTAGATTTCTTTTTTTCTTTCTTAAGAGAAAGGGTGGGCATGGATTTACGTAGCCATGCCTAAGAGCATGCCATGCATATGAGGCATGTTCTGCCAGCACCATGTTGACTTTACCACATGGCTGCTACATACCAGGAATTCTTATCTCACCTGGTGCCAGGTTGGGTTCACCACGCGGTGTGCCAGGAATCCTTACAGCTGTAAGGGAAAGAAAAGCCTGGTTCTCCCTGAAGAAGAAGTAGTCAGCTGTGGATTCTTAAATCAGGAGTTTTGAAGCTAAGTTTGGATTTGAAGTGTAGCTAGCACCCCGCAGCCATTTCTTATAAAGAGTAGGTGCTGTCATGGATATCCTGAGCAAATCCCCCTCTGAATACAGAAAAGGGATAGCCTTGTAAATTTGGAAGTTGTTAGCATCTATAAAATACTTCAAGCTGTAAAATGGACTGAAGAGTGTTCTTTCTGGCTAACTGCAATGAACCCAGCTACTCAAGAGGCTTTGGGATGGGAATCCCTGAAGACAAGGAACTTGAGAAAAGCCCAAGTGGCAAAGGGAGACACAGTTTCAACAGATAAACCGAAATATACCCCAGCGAAAGCCTGCAACCTCGGTGGAGGCAAGAGACCGGTAATGGAACCCAGAGTGAAACCACCTGCAACCGTGTCTCTCTCTCTTCCCTCATAGCTGAATCTGCAGACAGGCTACCAGACTCCAGCTACCAGGGCCTGCCAGTGACACACCATACATGGTGGATACACGCTAGCTAAATGAACACTTCTTCTCCGTTTCTCTCACATTCTCAGGGTCACACATCCTTTTCCCCAAATGCAAGACTTCCCCTACTCCTTCAGACGGAGAAACAGAGGCAACCTGACTATAAGCAAGTAGTACACACTACCCAGCAACCACGTGGCATGGAATCGCCTTCTTTTTTTAAAAAAAAACAACAAACTTTATTTATTTATCTTGGTGTTTGCCTGGAACTGGAACTACAGACAGTGGTTAGCTGCCATGTGGGTGCTGGGAATCGAACCCGGGTCCTCTGGAAGAGCAGAGGGTGCTCTTAACCGCTGAGCCATCTCTCCAGCCCCCAGAATCGCTTTCTTTGAAGAAGGGGCCTCATTCTGTTTAAAGGACCTGAACTTGGGCTGGAGAGATGGCTCACAGTTAAGAGCACTGACTGTTCTTCCAGAGGACCTGAGTTCAATTCCCAGCACCCACATGGCAGCTAACAACTGTCTGTAATTCTAAGATCTGACACCCTTACACAGTTATACATGCAGGCAAAACACCAATTCACATAAATTAAGAATAAATATTAAAAAAAGGGCTCTCCTTATGAACAATCAGTGTTTCCCTTAAATCCCAAGGAGCCTCGGCTACATACTGAGTTTCAGGCCAGTAGAGGTCACATGAGTCGCTGTCACAAACGTGAATGAAAAAACTACTGCAGAGCCAGTTGTCTGTGGGAAAGTCCATGGGGGAGATTTCAAGTTGTGGTAAAAATGAACAATGGAGTTAAATGCAAGTGTAGGTAGAGTAAGACAGACCCATGAGGTCAAGGAAATCGGCTCAAACCAGTTCCTTATGAGCCAGTCTGAAGTCTGCCTGAGGGCCTAGCAACAGGCTCTGTCAGAGGTCCTAATCATGCCCAGCCAATGAGGGATGGCTATGCAACATCACCAGATTGTAATGCAATCTGAGTGCCATGAGGAGGGTATATAAGACTCTCCCCATTGTTGAATAAACCATTCTGAAGTTTGCTTTCCAACTGGCACTCAAGGTCTGTGTCATTGACTCTGGATGACCCCACATCTTCTCAGCCCTCCCCCGAGGGAGCCGTTCAGGCCTAGCAACAGGTAGGATTAAAACAACCTAATTAATCTTGTGCGCTACAATAAGCATGGCCGCAATAGCAGGGTGAATGCTATGGGATAACTGAATGAGAAAATGAGGATATAGGTATAGTCAAGTATAGAGTAGGCTTTTATGGTAGATATAAGAAAGTAACTAGAAGCATCTACAATCCTGAGTGCAGAGAACTGTCTTTGCACAGTGGAAAGTGGTCGGTACAGAGACAACTGATCAAAGTGTGGAGACTATGGAATACGCCGCCTTAAGAGGGACATCTATGTCACAGCCCTTCCCTGCAAAACTCATAAAAGGGGGTAGAAAGACTGTAAAAGCCAGAGGTAGGGTGGGGTTGGGGATCGAGAGAAAACCATGGTCTCAAAGCAGCTCTGGTTGCCTGCCCAGGACCTACACAAGACCAAGCCGATCAATAAAGTTAGGAGAGGGGAGTTGGAAGGGGAAGGTGAACAGGATTAAATTACATAGTATTATATGTCCTGCATAATTTTATGAGAACGGACACAGCTATGGTCATCTGAGGGGAGAGGACCTCAATTGTAAAACTGTCTCCAGATCCGGCTATAAGCTGACAAGCCTGTAGGGGTTTTCTTAACTAATGATGGATGAAGGAGGGCCCAGCCCTTTGTGGGTAAGATAAACTCGGGGCTGATGGTCCTGGGTTCTACAAGAAAGCAGGCTGAGCAAGCCATGGGGAGCAAGCCAGTAAGCCACATTCCTCCATGGCCTCTGCATCGGCTCCTACCTTCCAGTTCCTGCCCTGTTTGAACACAGCACATATGAAATTATGAAGAATAAATTTCAAATCATATATGTATAACTTTTTTTTATCAGCTAAATGGTCAGATATGGCGGCACATGGTATTAACCCCAATATTCATGAAGCAGAGGCAGTTGGGTCTCTGTGAGTTTGAGGTCAGCTAGGGCTACACAGTGAGACCCTGTCTGAAAACAACAACCACATGGGCCAAATCAGGAGCACTAGAGATGCATCTCGGTAGGAGACAACCATACTCACAGATAAGAAAAAGGACAGGGCTCTGAGCCAGAGTCAGCAGGCTGGCTGGTCCCTGAAGCCCTTCAGGACACATGTGAGACACTATTGTTCTTTCATACATCTTTGCTTCTAATACGGTTCATTGTAACAGACGAAGTAAAGATAGCTTCTAAGAAAGCCTCCACCTGTTTCTGAAAAGAAAAGAGAGCCCAAGCTACCCTCTAGACGAGGAGCTTCTTCCAAGTCACTGTGAGAACAAAGAGAACTTAGTATAATTAAGAGCACTTGACACGGAAGAGAGGCAATGCAGCCAGTGAGCGACAGCTGGAGACACAGTCAATAATAAACAAAGTCACAGTGAGGGATAGAAAGAGAGGACTTAGGCCACCCATCCCCACTGGGTGGGCAATGCATGGTAACCTTGCTGGAGGAGCTGGGAGACAAAGATAAAGCATGTGGGCCTTCTATTGGTTAGTAGAACCCAGAGAACTAACCAATCTCAGCTGTTACCTCAGCCTTTGTCCAGACTCTGTCACAGACTGACAGGTGCTACTGCATGGTATAAGGCAAGCAGGTTGAGCAAGCCATGGGGAGCAAACCAGTGAGCAGCTGTCCTCATGGTCTCTGCTTCTGTTCCCACATCTAGGTTCCTGCCTTTAGTTCCTGCCTTACCTCCCTCAGTGATGAATTGGACCTTTGAGGTAAAATAAACTCTTTCCTCCCCAAGTTGCTCTGGTCACAGTCTTTGTCATAGAAGGCAAAGTAGAATGACCCCATACTGATTCAAAACAAACAGGGAAGGAGGGACCAAGAGCAGAGAAATAGTCTGAATCTGTGCCTGGGTCTCAAGGCACTTGAAGATTTAAAACTACGTTGAAGGCCAGATACACAGCTCAGTGGATAAGCATGCCTGCCACCAAGCCTAATGACGGAGTTCAATTCCTGGAACACATTGAGTGAAAAGAGGAGACCAATCCATAAGTTATCCTCCGACCTTTACATGTATACACACACACACACACACACACACACACACACACAAATAAAATAGAATTTTCATTTAAAATGAAAACAAAAGTCCTGCAAAGATAATTCAATGGTTAAGGGCACAGAGGTCTCGGGTTCAATTTCCATCCTACAAGGGAGCTCACAACCATACAATACCAGCACTCATAAAATAATAGTTTTTTAAAAGTCTAAAAATAAATAAAACAAAGAGAAGCCAAGTGTGGTAGGCAGTACATGTCTATAATGTCAGCAATCAAGGTGCGGAGGCAGAAGCATAATAAACTATGTTACTGCTGCCTCAATTGAGTGCAGCCCATGAGGTATTGACATGTTGTGGCCACTCACATGTACAGATTGAGAAGAAAGAATAGCCTAGGAAGCTAAGGAGGCATCATCTGAAGAAGGAGATTACAGACATGGTACTGGGGGTGGCTAGTCAGATTAGCAGTCCAGACCATTGTTTAGGATGAACTCCGTCTCATCATCAGCCGAGACTCCTCCCACTGTGTCTCTGTTGAACAGTAATTTGAAAGGAGACAGTATCCCTATTGCTCTTTCTCAAGCTTTGAAAGGCCGTGTGCTGGCATGGCTACCACATAGACAAAGGAGAGGGAGCCTGATTTTGCTGCGCCCCATTATGGAAAAGGCTCTTTCCTCCTAGGAAAACACAGCTCTTTTTAAAGATTTATTTTTTTTAATCTTTCTAATTCTTTTAATCTTCTTTGTTACATAAATTTTTTTTGATCAAAAGAAGAGGATGTGAGATGTATCTCTGGCCCTAGGTTGAGATAAGACTCTCAGAACTGCCAAGAAAATGGTAAGATTAATTTCTATCGGGAAGCTCTCTGGTAAAGAACAAAGACATGCTATTGTCCCCTCCCCAGAGTAAGTCCAAAGGGGCCTGTCAATCACTGGAGCAGAGAAACACCCCTTAGGAAAGCTGTCTGTTTCTGTGACTTTAGAAAATGGAATAGGGCCTGCCTGAACATGTAGGGCCAGACAATGGCTCCTCAGGCCATTGTACCCTCCTCACCTTTGAGTGCCTCTTGCTTTTTGTAGTGCATCTGGTCCACCTTCTACACTGTGCTCTGTGTGGCTTGTCTGAATTCTTTTGATGGACATCATAAGAGCTAAGGAGACAAGGTCCAGCTAGCACAAGATATCAGACCCAGTTTATTCTAGAAGCCATCGGGTATAGATGATGCTAATCTAAAGAAGTTATTTACTGAATCCAGGCATGGTGGCTGGTGGCACATACCTGTGATCCCAGCATAATGATCGAGAGTTCAAGAGCAGTCTTGGCTACAGAGTGAGCTCAGGGCTAGGCTGACTCTGTGGTGAGATGCTGCTGCAAAGCAAACCATCTGGAGGCAGGAGGAGGTGAGGGTCTTTTCTGCTGTACCTAGTTTTACCAGTGAAGAAGTAGGCAAGGATTGCTGCAGTGTGAGGGTCTGGAAGGATACCACAAGGGAGATGTGGAGGAGGAGAGTAAGGAAGAAAAGATAGAGTGGGGAACTTCAGGGGATTGAACACAGAGCCATGTGTATACCAGGCAAGCAGATACCACTGAGATACACCACCAGCCCAACAGTCAAAAGCTCAGCGTTTCAACTAAGTCACTAAGGTTGGGTGTTCTTCCCCTGTTCTGGCCAAGGACCTGGATCTCAGTGGGATAGAAGATCTATGCCTTATTTATTGAAGTCATTTGTTCTGGTTAGTTATTGTGATTGTAAATAAGAAATGAGTTTACAGTAAGCACATCCAAAGGGGTGTTTCTTAGAAGAATTCTTGAACATTTTTGGGAGTCAGTGCTGCCTAGAGAGGCAGGAAGCAGGTCTCCTTCCTTTTGTCTACTGCCTACAGAGGGTGGTCCCACCATTTCTACTAGCTTCATTTGACTTTTCCTGGGGCAAGTATGAGCTAACAGCTGCCTAACCCAAGAGCAGACTCAGTGACAGACTAGAAAATAATTCTACCTAAATCTAACTTGGTGAACCAATTTACTGATCCACATAACTTATAGAAGGATGGGTGAAGGATTACTTACAGAATCGTGGACAACCCAAAGGCAGTTGCATCATAGGAAAGCCTTTTTGAACATGGGTGATAACTTATGAAAGCTGTATTCCTGGAGCTCCCCTATATGACTTGCAGTAGCTTGGCTGGTCAGAGCCACTTCTCCTGAGTTTATATAATCTTGTGGCAGAAACTGGGGATTAAGTGCTTGGGGATCTTTTAAGTTTCAGGGACTTCCTAGGACTTGTGAGTTTGCTTCTTGACTGAGCCTTGTAAATGTACTTTACCCCTCTGAGACTTAAGGAACCTCCTGTAGGATGGAATGTTTTAATTCTGAAGAACTGCTATACAACAAATAATTATCACTATGTAAATAGCCCAGGCTGGCCTAAAATTCACAGTCTTTCTGACTCAGCATTTCCAATGCTGAGATTATAGGCATAAATCACATTCCTATTTATAAAGGGTAGTTTTTAAAAAGAGAAATTCTGTAGCAGGCTTTTTTTTTTTTTTTGCTCACCAACCCTCAAATCATGACACAGAGAGTTATGAATAATTTTGAAAACTTGGCCTTAGCTTAGGCTTGTTTCTAACGAGCCCTTATAACTTGAATTAACTCATTCTATTCATCTACATCCTGATACGTGGCTCATGACTTTTACCTCTCCTCCTGCATGTCCTGCTTCTTCTGTGTCCTGCTGGTGACTCTGCCTTTCTTCCCTGAGACCTCTCTATCCCTAGAAGTGCTGCCTAACTTCTTCCTGCCTAGCTTATTGGCTGTTCAGCTCTTTATTAAATCAATCACAGTGACACATCTTCACGCAGTGTAAAGGAATATTCTGCAACGAAAGTCTGGCTGATTAGATGACTAAGTAAGGGCACTTGCTGCTCATCCTCACAACCAGAATTTGATCCCTGGAGCCCAGACTGAGGAAGGAGAAAACTAATTCCTGCAAGTTATATTCTGACCTTCACATGTATACTGTGCCATGTACACACACACATACATACACACATACATGAATGCATACATAATAAAATAAATGTAAAAAAATCTAAAGACAAAACTAACTACATTATGGTGCCACACGCTTTTAATCTCAGTACTCAGGAGGCAGAAGCAGGCGGAACTCTAAGGCCAACCTGGTCTATTATATTGAGTTTCAGGCCACACTTAGCCTTTAGGTTCTCCGTGTTGTTCGATTCTTTTTCATTTGAAAGTTGAAGTTTTTCACCCAACTGCATGGCATTCTGCCATACTCGCACACCATGAGGCACCCAACAGCCATGTTCTGTGGTAAACATGCCTTGTCTCATCCCTACAGCCCCAAATGCTATCCTCTCATGCATGGGTCTCTTAGCCATATCAGATGGATGCCTTTTTTTTTTTTAAAAAAAAAAAGTATGAGTGGATTATTAGCCCCTGTGAGTGAGTGCTTGCTTACAAAATTTATGCTCAACTTCAAATAGCAAGATGAAGTGAGCCTATCATTTTCACTTCTTTTTGCTTTGAGAACATAATGCCATATATTTCTCCTCTCCAGAATTAGCAGCTATTAGCTGCCATTCTTTCCAGTAACTGCCTATTGGGGCAGATCAGATTACTGTCCAGAGTGATTCCTGTCCTCCTCAGAGAATTACATCACCTCTCCTATTGCTCCTGGCCTGGAAGACACGCCCCCTTAGTGGTGGGCTTCTCCCTGGCTTATTTGGAGGGTGAAAGGCTCTTGTAGCCTCTTACCAGATGTTTGGCTTTGCTGAGAAATAACCTCTTCCCAATAGAGGATTCTGCTTCTTCTTAAGGTTTTAAATCAAGAAGAGCTACAGAGCAGAGCCCTGGGTAGCCTGAAGCCAAAGAAGAAGCCTATGGGACTTGGGGGTACTGTTTGGCACTATGACCTTGTTACATCATTGATAATTCATTTATTTGCTGAGTGTTGGTAATGAATCCCTGGGCCTTGGGCATGCTAAGCAAAAACTCTACCACTAAGCAACACACCCTACCCCAGTTCTTCCTTAGTGTGTGTGCTCATGCGCACAGGTACGTTTGTGTATGTATAGGTACATGTGTGTGCAAGTGGAGGCTAGAAATCAACTGTGGTGCTATTACTCAGAAGCCATATCTCTTGATTTTGTTTTGTTTTGTTTTGAGACAGGGTCTCACTATGTAGTCCTGGTTGGCTGGAACTCACACAGATCTGCCATTCTCTGTCTCCTGAGTGTTGGGATTAAAGGTGTGGGCCACTTCTCTCAGCCATATTCACTTATTTATTATTCATTCATTTATTTGAGAAAGGGTCTCTGAATCTGGAACCTGAGGCTCGCCTATTAGACTAGAAGAGCTGGCCAGTGAGCTTCAAGAATCTGCCTGTGTCTGCTTCCCCAGTGCTGGGATTACAGGCACATGTTACCATGGTTACAGGCACTTGTTACCATGGTTACAGGCACATGTTACCATGGTTACAGGCACATGTTACCATGGTTACAGGCACATGTTACCATGGTTGGCTTTTCACATAGGTGCTAAGGATGGAATTTGACTCCTTGTGCTTACACAGCAAGCACTTCCCAGGCTGAGCATCTCTTAGCTCCAGCACTGTCCTTACAACAGCGCACCTGGACAGGACCCTCTGTTCCATTCTGCAGCCTGTATTGTCTCCTTTGGGTTCACCCTTCTTTTTCAAATCCTCCCAGTGCAAGAAAGTCTCTGGGTTCTTGTCTGCCTTCAGATGTCTCTTTTGGATCCTAAGATGGGCATAGAATTTTTCATTAAAACTTCCTTCGTCCTGTACTTTGATATTGTATTCTGTTGGTTTGAGCACCTGCCATTTCATATGAGGATTTGTTTTGATGTGATTATAGTTTCTGGGTAAATAATCTGCTTTCCTTCTGTGATAGCATTCAAGGCTTGTCTTCAAGGGTGGCTACAAATTTCCAAATCTGTCGTTCCTTTCCCTTTGTGTGCTTGACAGCAGTGTCTTCGTCTCAGCCTATGTGATGAGAATCAGGTGGGTCTATTTAGACGACCCATACTGTTGTGAATCTCTATTCTAATCACATTGTAAGGCTCAGATGCCCATAGGTCCTGATGAAGGCTCTTAGCTCTTTGGACTAACTGTCACTAGTATTGGTAAGCTCCTGGGTGTTGGTTTGTTTGTTTTTAGTTCTTGAATCCTCTTGCTTGGTTTTCTGAACTCTTCCAGCCTTAGGCTGTTAGCTCCCACATTATCTATCATTCATCTGTCCATCTATTGCTGTGATGATCAGTCTGGAATCTCAGTTTGATGGAATTTAGAGTTGTCAGGGAAACAAACTCCTGAGTATATCTGTAAGAGAGTTTCTAGGCTAGATATCTGTGAGAAGTCACACCCTGAAATGGGTGGCTGATATAGAAATGATTTTTTTTAAAAGATAGATTTTGAATCTACTTTGATCTAAAAAATAACCGTTAATCCCAAAATACTTTACATTGATATGGATTTTGGTATCTTTATACAAATTTAAGGTTAATTTTGTTATACTATATGTATATTTTTACTCATTTAAGATATTGTGTTCATGCAACTCATTTAAAAGTATAATGTATAATTTAAAAATACAGATTAATAGTCACCTATAATAATCAAATTTATAGTCATATTAGTTAAGTTTTCTAGGTGTACAAAGATATATTTCAGTTAGATAGGTAATCTTTAAACACTTCAAAGACTTATAAAATATGGCATTTAAAATTTTTTAAGAACTTAGATTTTCTGGACAATGAGACACATCTGCTCCTGGCAGTACCAATTACTTCAAAGAAGATGATGAGCATTGAAGAAACTTGCTATGGAGTTTGCTAATGATATGAAAAGGCTAGGCATTTAGACAAAAGACTGATCTTGCCTAGACTGCTTGACAGTATCCTGGATAAACTGGATGTGCAGGACCCATAGGAAAGTGACTACTGAACTTTGCCAAAATGAGGCAAGATGATCCTTCACAGTTCCTGCTTCACAGGGAAAAAAAAAAAAAAAAAAAAGCCAGACATTCTGCAGGACACAGACGAAAATGATAAACTTTGTCAATAAGTGAGACACTCCTTCAAATTTCCTGCTTCAGTGAGAGCTATGCCAGAGACTCTAGGCCTGTAGGCTGAAGATGGATGCCCCAGTGTTACAGAGGAACTTTGGGTGACTGTCCAGGCAGCCAGATGCTTGTAATTTTTAGAATTTTGGAAGTTACTTGCAATGCACTTCCTGTTTACTTAGATAATATTTTATCCTTCTGTGGTCTTTAATGGAGTTGAAGACTAGATGGTTTTATAGTTTTCCTTAGTTATAATAAAAGGTAAAATAGATAAGAAACTTCAGACTCACAAAGATAGGATAGATAATAAGATATTTTCTTTAATTTTGCCAAATATAAAGAAACTAGATATGGTAACTGTAATTCTTGCTTGATAATTGTTTTGTTACATGTAATTTTACTGTGTTAAAATGAAAACCTTTCATTTTGATTAGACAGAAAAGGGGAAGTGCTATGGGATGGTCTTTCTGTACATTGTGAATGTGTTATTATTGGTTGATTTTTTTTTTTTAAACAAAAAGCTGTTTTGGCTTATGGTTAGACAGGAGACATCCAGGTGGGAAATCCAAGAGAGATACAGGGAGAGAAAAGGCGGAGTCAGGCTGACACTGTGAGGCAGGAGAGAGGGGAACAAGATGTAATAGAACTCAGGTAAGCCATGGACCGTGGGCCAATACATAGATGAATAGAAATGGGTTAATTTAAGATGAACAAGCAAGTTAGTAATAAGCTGGAGCCATAGACCAAACAGTTTGTAATTAATATAAACCTCTGAGTGATTATTTTTTAAGTGGGTGTGGGTCCTCTTAAAGGTGAGAAAGATTTATCCAGACCACAGGGCTGGGACCAAGAAACTTCCAGCTGACCTCCTGCATTTATTGCTCTGCTACCTGGCTGTGCAATGTCACCAGCCTCCTCAAACTCTGACTACCAAGTCTTACTGGCTACGTGGACCTTACACTGTGCAGGAACAGACCCTTCCCTGTGCTTTTGACAAAGAAGCTGGAAAAGTCGATAATATCAGAGCTGCCTCCCACCTTTCTGGGCCTCTTCTGAGCTCTCCAGCCTCCTGAGAAGATGGCTGAGCACACAGCCTCTGCGCTCTCTCGTTCTGTCTCGAAGCTCAGCTGTGACTTCACTTTTACAACCCACACGACTATCCACTAGCTCTAGGAAGTAATGGGACAGCACTTGGGAGTTCCTTTTCTTTTCCTTACTAAGTTAGCAGACAGATGTGTTTCCCTATCAATAAGCTTACATGACTGTAGTAATGAATTGTGGGGACTCCTAACAAAACATCTTATAACAAATAACATATTAAAAGGTTTAATCTAATAGAAAGCTTTTCTGCCTTACATAAAAAAAAACCTCCCCCAACACACACACACACAAAACCAATAAAATTTTCGAGGCTATGGTGGTCCATACTTTTAACCTAGCACTTGGGAGGCAGAGGCAGGTGGATCTCTGAATTCACAGCCAGCCTGGTCTACAGAGCTTTTTCCAGGACAGCCAGGGCTACACAGAGAAACCCTGTCTCAAATAAATAAATGAAAGAAAGTGTAAAAAAACAATATGACCTTAGAAAATGGCATATCAGTAATCAGGGACTTATACACTTATTTTGTTTGGTCCTCCTTAATACAGGACTTTCTACCTCCATGTCCCTCCGGTTACATACTGACTGCTGACACTCCAGCCATCACGACCACATTTTCACAAGGGGAAAATACACTCTACATCTTCCACTGATATTTGATTGGCCACCTGTAGTTGTATTTGTTCCCTTAAATAAATTTAATATATTGCTTTTCTTTAGGTTTTGGTTTTGGTTTTGGTGGTGGTTATTAAGACAAGGTCTCACTAGATGACACAGACTGACCTCAAACTCTCCTTGTAGCCAAAGCTAGTCTTAAATTCAGTGGTACTCTTGCTTCAGCCTCTGTGCATTTCATGCCCAATCAGTGTATTGCCTTTTCTCACCCCTTAGAAGCAAGGTCTCCAGTTGTCCAGGCTGGCTTTGATATGTAGCCAACAATGACCTTGAACAGTAATCTTCTCTCCGAGTGCTGGAATAATAGGTGTGTGCCTCCAGGTTTTATGTGGTACTTTGGATCAAACCCAGAGCTTTATCCTACACACTGGACCAGCCCTCCACCAGTTAGCCACACTCCCCACCCCAGAACATTGTCTTACAACAGCAGTTTCATCTCCCAGTTCTCAACTTTGTTTTAGTTAGATGCTTTGATTTTTCATGGCCCCTGGCTGTTTCAAAAGATCAAATCAGTAACCATAAAACGGATAAAATACTAAACGTCAAAATCATTGACTATATCGAACTTGAAATGCCATCCATAACATTGTAGAATAGCAAGATTGACTTGTCAGTTAATACAACTTTGCATTTCCTGGGCTGTGGAGTCCCAGCACCTGTAGTGTGCCCTAGGGAAAACTGAGATGACCCTGTAACAGAAGGAATATGCCATGCTGGTGGTCTCACACACAGGCCAAATGGGGGTCATACCCATATCCCTTAAAATATTTTCAGATATACACTGATGCTGCAGCACGGGGCAGGAGTTAATGGTGGGTGGGTGTGCGCGCGCTGGAAATGGACTCAGACCTGTTGGGTCCCAACATTCTTACCCGTTGTCCCTCAGCTTTAGTATTTTTTTGTATAAACTTTTAACTGGATGCAGACCTTCTTGGAAGTCCCCAGGCAGAGAGTAGCAGGTTGGTTGGACAGCCACCGTGCCTTCCCCAGTTCGGCTGAGGTATTGGGTTCTCTTTCTGCCACTAGGCTTACAAACTGAATCCTTCAGGACCCTTGCCTTCAAAGTGGGGCCCGGGCACTTGGGTCTTCTTCTTGCTTTTGTAGAAGAAGCCTTCCAGTCATGGCTGGAGATGTGAGGTGGGTATGAACAAGGAGAGAATGTGGGGCAGCCTAGGACTGAGAGGACCCAGCAGTCTTCTGGGATTCCTGGTGGCTTCCCCTAACCTCAGACTGCCCCTTCCCCTTCCCGATCCCTTTCCTTCTTCATCTTCCCACTGCCAAGCTTAGCTTCCATTCAGTCTTTCCGGAAATCCCCTACCCAATTTCCACCTCCTGAAACAAAGGCTCTCCCGAGACCAATGCCCATTGTCCTTGGGACAGGAACAATGGAAGGGCGGAGCCGCCTCCGGCTGCAGGTCCTGGCCCCACTCCGGTGAAAGCCTCGGGCTCTTGGAGCCAGGCTGGCTCACGGCCCCGCAATCTCGGGCACAGCCTGCAGCCTTTCTTCTCTTGGTTGAACTGCGGAGTCCCGGGGCTGGCCCTGGACACCTGCCGCGCCGTCCGCAGGCTCAGGGTGGCCCCGCTGCCTTCCAAATCCCTTTCGTCCCAGGGACTCACTCCTAACTCAGCATCCAGCCCAGCTCTGACCCTGGGGGACCCGGCCTCTTCCCCACAGCTCGCCTTACGGGGGTCAGGTCGCCGGAGGCCGGAGGATTCTAATGTGCAAATAAACACAAGTGCCTTTGATCCCGGGCGATTGGCACAAGAAAACCGAGCGCCCTGGTCACCAGAAAGGGGCGCTTGAAAGCGGCCCGGGGAAGACTGCGGGGGAGTTCTATTCCTTTCCTTGCTCTGAAAACCTATTTTGTTTGAAAAAGAAATAGGCGATCCTGGGAGAGGGCCCCCGCTAGGCATTTCAGACTTTCCCTGGAACCGAATATCCCTTGAGAGGTTCTTTCTGTTCCCAGCAGGGGGTGGGCTGCCTGGACCCCACCCTCCCCGGAGGCCTTGCCTTTGGAACATCTCGGGTGCCCTAGGGAGAAGCAGGGCAGAAAGGAGCAGGGCCGGGGTGGGGCTGCAGGCTGGGAGGGGGCCGGGCCTATTGTCTCCCTGGGCACCAATCCACAGCCCCAGGCAGTTTAGAGAGGGCAGACAAAGGAGGGGATGGGAGGCACAAAGGGGCGCGGAATGAAACGGTAAGTAAAGGCAAACAAAAGTGAACCAGGGAGACAAAAGCTGGGAACAATATTCCCCAGGCAATAGGCTCAGGGAACAATAGGAACACTGACAGCCTCACAAAGACACCAGTGTCTCCAAGTAGACGTTATCTCAGGCAGTGGTTGGCAGCCCCGCTTTGGCTGCAGCTATTTTCAGGGCCGCTTTTGTGCCATGCTGAACAATATTCCTTGCATGGCTGCTGATAGAAAGATGAGAAGGTTTCTGTTTGATTCTCTTCTCCCTTTCCACCTCCTCCTCCTCCTCCTCCTCCCCCAGTTCCAGCCTCACTAGCTCCAAGACATTGAAAGTCCATAGCACTGGCCTGGTCTGCTGTGTGTGTGTGTGTGTGTGTGTGCTGGAGAAGACCCAGGCAGCAAGCCAAGAGGGTCTCTTGCAGGCCTTCCGCCTGCCCTCCACCTGACCAGGGCCTCAGTGAGGGGAAGACAATGGAGAAGGAGGGTAGGGTTGGGCATGTAGAGCTTGGGAAACCAAGGATGTGAGATGTATTGTTGAGGGGGCGGATTCTGCCTTCAGCCCAAGTCACCAAATTACCCAAGGTAGTGAACCCTAAAGAGCCCTACTTTGCATGGTTGGCTTCACCTTGCTGGTTCTTCAGTCTAAAAGGGTCTCCCTCCCTGCTGCGTCCTTCTCTCCTGCTAGCTCTCTCTCAATTCCCTTCCCACCTCTACCACAGCAAACCTAAGGGGCTTGCAAAGCCCTGGTTCTAGATAAGCATATTGTCTGACCACTGGCCCTTCCTAGACCAGACAGTGTTCGAGGCTCCATAAGTCCTATGCCATGTGTTAGCCTCTCTGCACTGAGTCTCTGACCTGGAATGATAGATAGGTCAAGGGGCCCTCTCCCACAGCTTACCCTGTCAGTGAAGAGAGTGACTAACGTTTCTTGTGGTTGTGGCTCATTATGGACGGCTTCAATGCCGACTTACCTTTCATCTAACGGATTCCAGTATTACCATGTACAGGTCATTTTCCTAAGTGGCCCAACTACTTGGAAGTATCTAGCTTCATTCAACAAACTGTAAGCAAACTAGTTAAGTAGGCACTGATAGCTGGGCATGATGGAGCACACCTTTAACCCCAGCATTTGGGAGGCGAAGGCAGGCACATCTCTGTGAGTTTGAGGCTAGCCTGGTCTCTGTAGGGCAAGTTCTAGGACAGCCAGGGCTACACAGAAAAACCCTGTCAGAAGAAGAAAGAGGAGAAAGTAAAAAAAAAAAAAAAAAAAAAAAAAAAAAAAAAAAAAAAAAAAAAAAAAAAAAAAAAAAAAAAAAAAAAAAGAAAAGAAAAGAAAAGAGAAATCAGTGATAAAACCCCAAGAAGCCAACTGCCCAAGGCCGCCCAGAATCACTCAGTTGGTCCAGTTTTGTCAATGCATTAGCTTCCTCAAAGTACATCACTGACTGTACCTCTGTTGGTCAATGCCGGACTTTGTGTTAAACCGGCAGTTCTCATGAAGATGTAGGATTGGTGAGGCAATCGACTCAGCTGGCAGTTTAAATGCAGTGTCTGCGTGGGAAGATCCATCCTCTTCCTGGAGCATATGAGGACATACAGCCACAGGCTCCTCAGAACTGCCCAGCCTGAATCTATGCTCACACCAACCCCTAAGATCTCACCATGAAGCCCAGCTGGACTGGAACTTGAAATGCTCCTGCCTCTGCCTACTGTCTAGGTTTATACCACCCCTCCTGACCAGGATTTACTTTTTTAAAAAAATTATTTTATTTTATGTGATTGATGTTTTGCCTGCATGTATAACTGTGAAAGGGTTTCAGATCTTGGAATTACAGACAGTTGTTAGCTGCCATGTGGATGCTGGGAATCGAACTCAGGTCCTCTGGAGGAATAGTCAGTGCTCTTAACCGCTGAGCCATCTCTCCAGCCCCAGGATTTACATTTTAACAAGAGTCCCCTGTGCCCTTGGTGCCAACCTAGCAGCTCACTTCTGTTTGTCATTTGACTAAACAACACCCCCACACACACATACACACACTCAAAGCGTGGTGTAAGAAAGACTTAAATCCTTCATTATGACCTCCTTGGTTGAGCCCGTGATGATTGATTTAATGTGTCAGCTTGACTGGGACACATAGAGATTAACACATAGTTTAGAAGGGCTGAGAGAAGGATCTGGACATGAGGCTGGGTGATGGAGCACCTGCCTCACACACAGAGGTCCAGGGTTCCAACCTAATACCAGAAACAAAAGAGTGAGTAAAGTTGACCTTGAGAGTAGACCTCACCAGCTAAATACTTAAAGAGAACAAAAGATTGAGAGGGTATCGCATGGCCACCCCTCACCCCTGCTCCACCCCGCCCCCACACATCCCCACCCCTACTCCACCCTGCCTTCTGCTGGTTCCTTTGCACTCGAACAGAAATCCTGGATCTCTGGGGTTCTTCAGCCTCTCTGACTGTTGGACTTGACTTCAGAGATCTGGTTCTTCTCTGGGGTTCTCCATCCTCTCTGACTGTTGGACTTGACTTCAGAGATCTGGTTCTCTTGCTTCTCAAGCCTTGGGAACTAGAACTACACCATGGCTTTTCTACATCTCTAGCTCACCAATAGAGATTTTAGATCTGCCCCTCACCTCCCTGAACTAGCCTCTGTGGCCATCAATCAGTTCCTTATACCACGCCCCTTAATCTCTTTCATGCCCACCCCGATGGCTCTATTTCTCTATAGAAACCTGGATAATACAATTTTTGGTACACAGAGGTGGAATGCTACTGTATGGATATTTGAACATGTTTTCTTGTTATTTTTTATTTTGTGTTTTTGATTTTTTGAGATAGGGTCTCACTATATACTCTTGGCTATCCTGGAACTCACTGTGTGGACCTATCAGGCTGACCTCAAGTCATAAAGATCTCTGTCTCCCAAGTGCTGGGATTAGAGGTGTGCTTCAGACAAAGGGGAGCCTGTGGTGATATGTTGTTTGTACTCTAAACAAAGATTGCCTGAAGATCAGAGGACAGAGTCAACCAGAGTTAGCCACAGAGGTCAGGCAGTGCTGGCACACACCTTTAATCTTAGCACTGGGGAGGCAGAGATCAGTCCAATCTCAGAGTTCAAGGCCAGACTGAGCAAGATGAGATTAATCCAGTCTAAAAAAAAAAGCACAGCCAGGCAGTGGTGGCACATATCTTTAATCCCAGCACTGTGGGATCCCATACTCTTGCTCCAGTATTTAGGAAGCACACATGTCTTTAATCCCAGCACTAAGAAAGTTGAGATAGGAAGTGATATGGCTGGACAGAGAAAGGAATATAAAGTGTGAGGAGACAGGAGTTCAGCCTGTACCTTCCCTTCTGAGGACTTAGAGGCATTCAGTCTGAGGATTCGTGAATGCAGATTCTCCTCCTTTAGGCTGAAAAGTTGGCTAGGTGAGAAGTGACTGTGGCTTGTTCTCTGTCTCTCTGATAGTTCAGTATTAACCCCATATATCTAGCTCCGGGCTTTTATTATAAAACTAATTATAATTCATGCAACAGGAGACTCATTAAAAGTGATTCAAAAGAGCTGGAAACAGTGACACGTGACCATAGTCCCAGTTTAGGAGCAGAGACTGGAGAATCATGAGTTCAAGGCCAGCATGAACTATTTAGTGTAACGTAAGAGTGCTTTCCTGCATGAGGCCCTGGATTTGATCCTCAGCCTTTGCACAAACTGGTCATGGCAGTATACACCTGTAATCATAGCATTCAGGAGGTAGAGACAGCCTGAACTACAGAACATCTAGTCCTTTTTTTTTTTTTTTTTTTTTTTTTTTTTTAATAAGCTGAACAATGGTGCATACCTTAATCCCAGCATTTGGGAGGCAGAGGCAGGCAGGTCTCTTGAATTTGAGGCAAGCCTGGTCTACAAAGCAAGTTCCAAGACAGTCATAACTGTTACACAAAGAAACCCTGTCTCAAAATTAATTAAACAAAAGAAGAGAAGGGATAGAGAGATGGTTCAGCTATCAAAAGCATTGGCTGTTCTTCCAGAGGACCCAGGTTAGATTCCCAGCACTCACATGGCAACCTCACAGTGGTCTCACACTCCAGTCCCAGCGGTCCAGCTCCTCTAGCCACAGGCACTACAGGAGTGTGGTGCACAGACTTTCATGCAGACAAAACGCCCATACTCATAGAAATAAATAATGTAAAAAGTTTAAAAGAGAAAGAGACCATCAGGGGTATTTTCTTGATCTCAGGAGTGAGGCTACTGCCTCAGTTTCAAGAAGCCTAATATACTTGATCTGTAGCTTTAAAGGGTGTCTGAGGGGTGAGAGAAGATCTACCCAGCAGTTCTGGAGTTCCTCCTGGCAGAGCCGTGGAGGAGGCTGATGTCCAGTTAGGAACGAAGCATCAAACCTTGGAGAATTCCCCATGAATCAACCATACAATCCAGCAGGATATACCTGGTATGGTTTGGGTCTTTGCTTCATTCCACTTTTCTTTAGGAATGAGAATGCATCTCATAACTTCATAGATGGAGGATGATTTTGCCTTAGGCTTTGTTAGTTTCAAAACGTCCCTGTGTCGCTATTGCACCCCACCACCACCACCTGTGGGTGCTCTGGCCCATGGCCCCTGGCGCTTATGGGAGGTAAATATTGATGAGGCCAGGCCTAATGGAAAAGCATCATTGATAGGAGGGTGTCATTGAAAAGGATTGTGGGAAACTGCTCACTTGATTCCAACAACCCCTCACCCTATTTTCTCACCCTCTCTCTCCCTCAGCACCATTTCATTTTGAGGTCAGGAAGTTTTGCCACACACTCCTGCCCCACCACAGGCTCCAAAGCAGGAGACCAGTTTAGCAGGGGCTGAAACAGCCAAAGTAAAATCATCCTCCAAATAAAGTGGATTTGCAGAGACAGCAGCTGATACCCCATCCTCACCTGTCTCTGACTGACATGAACCTTTGGACTCTAGAACTGAGCTTAAATGAGTCCCCCCTCCCCATGTTGGGGATGTTGGATAAAATGTATTTTGTCATGATAATGATGTGATCCCCGAGACAGGATTTGATGGACTGAATCACACTGCCTCTCACTCCTATATTGAAGTCATAACCCCCGTATGACTGTATTTTGAGCAAGGAAGTATTTAAGATTAAATGAGGCTACAAGTATGGGCCCTGCAGGATTGATGTCCTGATAAGGAGGTGATCAGTTTCCTTCCTGCCTCAAGATGACACAGTGAAGGAGAGTTGATTGGAAACCAAGATGGACGTCTTGACCGGAAACTTTGGTCTGGGAGTTTTAATCTTTAGAAGTGAGAGAAAATAAATTTGAGTTTATAAATTTCTGAGTCATTACAGTTTTGTGGCCACAGCATGCTAATATGATTTGTAGTGATAGAGAGGGAGGCTGCAGAGGACTGGGGGGGGCTCTGTGGGTCTTCACAGCAGAAGACACATGGAATCCCATTAACTTCCAAAGTAGAGATGGCAACATGGTCTTCTGACCTCTGATGCCCTTGACCGGAGACAAGAGTAGAATGACCTGTAGGGTACTGCTGTGCACTCCAAACTCTAGGAACCAGCCATGAAAACTCTGCTTCAGAACTTCATAAGGGGCCTGAGAGGTATCTCAGTGGTTAAGAGCATTGGCTGCTCTCCTAAAAGACCCTGCTTTGATTCCCAGCACCCACATGGTAACACACAACTATCTGTAACTCAGTTCTAGGATGTCAGAGCTATTTTCTGCCCTCTGAAGTCACTGTATGCATATGGTGCTCAGATAGATGCAGGCAAAACGCTTATGCACATACAGTCTTACAATCAAGTTTAAAAAATAAGATTAGGAGGTGGTGGTAGGAATGTAGTTTCATTGGTAGAGTGACTGGGTTTTATGAAACCCTGGGTTTGGTCCCCAACACCACCAAAACCACACACAAAACCACAAAACAAAACAGTCTCCACATTAATTATATATAAATAAAAACCTTTGTTGATGTGTCTACATTCTCATGTGGTTGTTTTTCTATTTAATGTGTTAAATCTTTTCATGTTCTGTGAAGATTGTGATTCCCCTGTGCTCAGCCCATCCAGATTTATGAACCACTGCAGAATGTTTATGTGGCTGCCTTCCTCTCTCCAAGAAGTCACTTTTGTCTAGTAGAAGGACAGCATTACCTGTGGAGGTCAAGTCTCAAATGGATGGAGGTGGTTGGGCTGGCAGCCTAGGGCCTAGGGCAAGCCAAACTGGAAGCTCCTCTTTCTGTTACCCTCTATACAAAAGAAGGGCAGAGAGAGAGGAAATCTTAAGGTTTGGAATCGCCCATTGGGTCCACTCATGGTTATTCTGGAAAAGTGACCAGCAGAGGTGGGGTTGAGGCATCTTTGTTGGTTTTCAGCACTTAGTAAGCTGACTCAGCCTCCGCCATTGATGTGCTCATCATACCACTGTTCCCTTATCATAGCCACTGGGCATGTCCTGGATGCTGAGAACCAGATGTGCCGCAGCACCCCTCCTGCAGGCCCAGGTGCCAGATGTCCAGAGCAGCTGATGGTCTGAGAGAAGAACTCTTAGCTATGGAGTGCACAGGGGACAGTAGCAGCTTGCTTGCCTAGTGCTGTGCTCAGGGTCCCATGGATGCTCAAAAAGAAGAGGAGGAGGAGGAGGAGGAGGAGGAGGAGGAGGAGGAGGAGGAGAAGTGAGTGAGTGAGTGAGTGAAGGGATAGCCTGGCAAGTGGAACAGGAGGCTGCCAGACAATGTAAGAACATTAGAAGAAATTGGACTCAACAAAGGCTGGCTTACTCTCTCACCCTCCAAGAGATAGGGTGACTTCCATACCACTCATCTATCTCCTGTACTGCTGGAGTGGGCAGGTCCAGGCCAAAGTGACAACAGGTCCAGCATCTGATGAGGTCCCTTTCTGGGATGGCAGAAGGCTGTCTTTCTGCCGTAAGCTTGTATGGAGGAATGAGGGTGGGGGTGAGGCTTCTCTGAAGCCTCTTTCGGGGCACTGATCCATTCAGAGGGCTCAGTTCCCACCTGTCATCTACTGTGGGGGTGGGGGCTCAGTGGATGAGTTTTGAGAATTTACTGTGTGAATTTTACTGAGCATTGATGGGAGGGTGAACATAAAGACGAAGCCTTCTGCAGGACAGATGGAGAAGAATGGATTTCGGCTTCTGTTAATGAGCCTATGAAGCAGCATAAATAGTTAGAAGTTTAAGAGCGCTTCTTCGTTTTCTCTCAAGTGTTGGCAATAAAACTCAGGCCTTTATGCACGCTATGTGAGCACTCTACCATGGAGCTAGCCCCATAGTTCAAGTTCTTATTTTAGAATTAATAATAGGGGCTGGAGAGGTGGCTCAGTGGTTAAGAGCACTGACTGTTCTTCCGGAGGACCTGAGTTCAATTCCCAGCACCCACATGGCAGCTAACAGCTGTCTATAATTTCAGTTTCAGGGAACCTGACACTCATGGCAAAATACCAGTGCACATAAAATAAATACTTTAAAAAAACCTGCAATTAAAAAAAATAATAAAGAGACTGGCAAGACAGCTCTTGTTACACAAAGATGGCCTGAGTTCACCTGAGTTCTCTCGTGGAATCCATGAAAAGAGGCCCAATAGCTGGAATCTAACATCAGCGTTCTCACAGTGAGAAGGAAGACAGCAGAGTCTCCCATCCCAACCCCACCCCTTCCTGATGCTCTGGAGCCAGTCAGCCTTCAGTAGGTGTCCAAGGGGCAGAAAGGAGAAAGGTCTGACCCAAGAAACGAGATGAAAGGGAGAACCCAGCTGGAAGCTGTCCTTTGTAAAGGTGCTCACTGCCAAGCCTGGTGACCTGAGTCTGGACACACACACACACACACACACACACACACACACATACACACATATACACGCACACACATACACCACACATACGTACATACACATGCACACACATGCACACACACACACACACACGCGTATGTACACAGGCACACACACACATATACATGCACACATGCACACACACACACATGCACACACGCGCATGCACACACATACACACACACACTCGCACACACGCACACACACATGTACACACATATACACGCACACACATACACCACACACATATGTACACACACATGCACACACATGCACACACACGTGCGTATGCACACACACACATATACATGCACACACATACACATATACACCACACACATATACACACACACACATACACACCACACACATACACACCACACATATACACATACACACATTGTTTTTAGTGATGAGTGAGTGAGTAAATGCCTTGACCTGGAGACTGCCTGATCTCAGGGAATTGAAAGTTAGCTAGAGAGATAAATGATAGTCACAGTCATGTGTAAACTTGGATGGGATTTGGTTCAATAACGTAAGATGACAGTGAAATCTGAGAAAGAAAACATCTGCACACCTGGTGGAATGGTTAAAATCCAGAACACTGACAAAATCAGATGCTGGTGAGTGTGCAGAACAACAGAATGCCCACTCACTGCTTATGGGAATACAAAATACCATGGCCACTTTGAAAGACAGTCTGGCTGTTTCTTACCAAAGTAAACATACTCATATCACATGGTCTAGCAACCATCTCTTTAGTATTATTTACTCCAAGAGCGTTCCTCCTAAAACTAAAGTTCACACAAAATCCCACAGTGCATTTTTATAGCCCATTCATTGATAGTTGCCAAAATATTCTCAGTAGGTGAACCATAAACTGTGGTAAGTACAGGAATACAGAGGAATGAGCTGTTAACCCACAAAAAGACTAAAAGAAAGCTTAAATGTTAACCAATATGTATATCCTGATGCTGGTAGGAGAGTGGAATATATGTGGGAATTGGAGTATATGAAAACTCTGTACTACCCATTCAATTTTCCTATAAACCTAAACTGCTCTAAAAGATAAAAATCTTATGGGCTGGAGAGATGGCTCAGAGCTTAAGAGCACTGACTGTTCTTGCAGAGGACCTGAGTTCAATTCCCAGCACCCACATGGTGGCTCACAACCATCTATAATGAGATCTGGTGCCCTAAACCTAAACTGCTCTAAAAGATAAAAATCTTATGGGCTGGAGAGAT
>PVIH01007904.1:0-44084 GCA_004025045.1 Sigmodon hispidus
AAGAGACCTTGAATAAGGATATATAGGGAAAGCTGAACACAAAGAAAATATATGTGTAGCAATCTTATTTGTATTTCTACCCTTGATAAGCCATGCTTATGATTCTTATCCTCTGTATAGTTATTGTTAACTCTTCTGCATTTTAAATTCTTTTTACTGGTTTTTTTTTTGATAAATACAAAATAAAGAAGAAAAAAATTAAAAATAAAAACTAACACAATTCAGGGTAAAAAAAAAAAAAAAAAAAGAAACTTCGTCCCCATCCAGAGCAAAGTCAAAGATTGAACAGATCCCTTGCTCAGAGACACAAGCCATCTAGCCACAACTGACTGGGAGCTGACTAATTGTGAACCACTGAAGCCATGGGCAGACACCAGTGCATGAATATATATAGCAATATAAAGAACAACAAGGCAACATCAGAAGAAGCTGATGGTTCTACAACCACAACACCCAAACAAAGCAAAGAAGAGGAATCAGAAAGAAATTACAGCATAAACATGTTTATGAAGATTGCTGAAGCCTTCAAAGAAGATATAAGAAAATTCTCTTAAAGTAAGAAAAGAAAATGCAAACAAAAAATTGGAAGAGATGAACAAATCCTGCAAAGAAAAACAAAAAAAGAAAACCAAAAAATGAAAAAAACATTCCAGGAACTAAAATTTAAATAGAAGCAATTTAAAAAGTATGAAAAAAGGCAAAAGTGAAAATAGAAATCCTGAAGAAAAGAGCTGAAACTACAGACACAAGCACAAGCATAACCAACACAATCCAAGAGATGGAAGAGGGATTCTCTAAAGTGGAAGACTCAGTAGCAGAAATAGATACATCAGTTAAAGAAAACACAAAAACTAAAAAAGCCATAACACAAAAGGTTCAAGAAATTTGGAACACCATGAAAAGATCTAACCTGAGAATAATAGGAATAGAAGAAGGAGAAGAATGCCAGCTCAAAGGCACAGATAATGTATCCAATAAAATCATAGAAGAAAACTATCCCAGCTTAACAAAGGAGATGCCTATAAATATACAAGAGCATACATTATACAAAATAAATTTGACCACCCAAAAAGTCCAATCACCACATAATAACCAAGCCACAAAACATACAGAACAAAGAAAAAATTTTAAGAGCTGAAAAGAAAATGGTCAACTTACCTATAAAGGCAGACCCAACAGAATAACATCTGACTATTCAATGGAAACAATAAAAGCAAGATGGTCTTGGTCACAGGATATACACGTACTAAAAGAGCAAGGCAGCCAGTGAAGACTACTATACCCAGCAATACTATCAATCACCATCGATGTAGTAAACAAGATTTTTCATGACAAAGTCATACTTAAACAAGAGCTATCTACAAAACTAACCCTCCAGAAAGCATTAGAGAGAAAACTTCTACCTAAGGATCTCGCATACACCCATGTAACTGCAAACAATCAATAACCCCACAGAAGAATACACCAGAGAAAGAAAATACATACAACCCACCACCAAAAATAACAGTAAATATCAATCAGTGGTCACTAATATTCCTTATGTCAATGGACTCAATTCACCTATAAAAAGACACACATTACCACAATGGGTACAAAAGAAGAAGCCAACCATCTCCTACACTTAAGAAAAACACCTCAATGACACAGGCTCATAGTAGAGGGTTAGGAAAAGGTTCCCCAATCAAAGGGCCCTAAGAAACAAGCTGGTGTCGCCATCCTAATATCTAACAAAGTAGACTTCAAACAAACTCAATTAAAAGAGACCAAGATGGACATTACTTATACATCTCAGGAAAAATTGTTCAAGATGAGATTTCATTCTGAATATTTATGCCCCTAATATAAGGGCACCTATCTATTTAAAAGAAACACTACTAAATCTTAGATCCCACATCACTATCACACCCTAATAGTGAGAGAGACTTAAATACCCCACTTTCACTCTTGGATAGGTCAACCAGACAGGGACTCAACAGAAAAATAAGGAGTCTAACAGAGGTTATTAAGCAAATAGATTTAATACATATTTAATACATATTTACAGAACCTTCCATCCAAATACAAATAAATACACACATTTCTCAGCACCACATTGAACTTTCTCTAAAATTGATGAGATAATTGGTCATGAAGCAAATATCAATAGATACAAAAAAGTGGAAATAGTCCCTTGTTTCATATCAGAACACCAGGGCCAAAAGTTAGAGTTCAGCAATATCAAAAGTCACATAAAGCCTACCATCTCATGGAAACTAAACATCACTCAACTGAACCACATCTGAGTCAAGAAAAAATTATGAAAGAAATCAAAGACTTCCTAGATTATAATTATAATTATAAGAATCCACAAAGTACCCAAACTTGTGGAACACCATGAAGACAGTCTTGAGAGGAAAATTCATAGCACTAGATGCCTATTGAAAAACTTAGAGAAGTCCCACACTAGAGAACTAACAACACAGCTAAAAAGCCTTAGAACAATTAGAAGCAAACTCACCTAGAAGGAGAAGACAGCAGGAAATAATCAAACTTAGAGCTGAAGTCAATACAATTGAAACAGAAAGAATAATTCAAAGAATCAATGAATCAAAGAGTTGGTTCCTTGAAAAGTCAACAAGATAGATAAGCCCTTATCAAATTAACCAAAAAGCAGAGAGAGAGAGAGAGAGAGAGAGAGAGAGAGAGAGAGAGAGAACCCAAATCAACAAAATCAGAAACAAAAAGGGGGACATAACAGACACCCACAAAATTCAGAAAATTATCAGGTCACACTTTGAAAAATTTATACACTACAAAAATGGAAAACTTAAAAGAAATGGACAGCTGTTTGGACAAGTACCATTTACAAAATTAAATCAAAATCAGATTAATTACCTAAACAGACCTATAACCCTAGAGGAAATTGAAGCTGTCATTAAAAACATCCCAAATAAAAAAAGCCCAGGACCAAATGGGTTCAATGCAGAGTTCTACCAAACATTCAAAGATTAGCTATTACTAATACACCTCAAACGGTTTCATACAGTAGAAACTGTAGGAATATTGCCAAATTCTTTTAATGAGATCACAATTGCACTAATACCAAAACCACTCAAAGATGCAAGAAAGAAGGAGAATTACAGACCAAATTTCCTCATGAATATTGATGCTAAAATTCTCAACAAAATTTTTGCAAGTCATATGCAATAATATATTAAAATATCATCCACAATGATCAGGTAGGCTTCATCCCAGAAATGCAGGGATGGTTCAACATATAAAAAACTGTAAATGTCATCAATTATATAAACAAACTGAAGGAAAAAGACCATATGATCATATCCTTAGAAACTGAAAAGGGCTTGGACAAAATCCAACACTCTTTTATGATAAAAGTCCTGGAGAGATCAGGAAAACAGGGAATATATCTAAATATAATAAAAGTGAATTACAAGAAGCCGACAGCCAATGTCAAACTTAATGGAGAAAAACTCAAAGCAATCCCACAAAAATGAGGAAATAGACAAGGATGTCCTCTCTCCTTGTATGTATTCAATATAGTTCTCAAAGTTTTAGCTAAAGCAGTAAGAGTACAAAAAGATTAAGGGGATACAAATTGGAAAAGAAGAAGTGAAACTATCTCTATTTGCAGATGATATGATTGTATACATAAGTACCCACAAAATTCTTCCAAGAAACTGCTACGGCTGGTAAAAACCTTCTTCAATGTATCAGGATACAAGATTAACTCAAAGAAATCATTAACCCTCCTATACATGAAAGATAAATGGGCTGAAACAGAAATAAGGGAAACATCACCCTTTATAATAGCTGCAAATGGCATTAAATACCTTAGAGTAACTATAACCAAAGAAGTAACAGATCTATTTGACAAAAATTTTAAATCACTGAAGAAAGAAATTGAAGAAGATATCAGAAAATGGAAAGATCTCCTATGTTTTTAGATAGGTAATATCAACATAGAAAAATGGCATTTCTACCAAAAGCAATCTACAGATTCAATGCACTGCCCATCAAAAACCCAACAAAATTTTTTACAGACATTGAAAGAAAAATAGTCAAATTCATTTGGAATAACAGGAAAGCCAGCATTGTCAAAACAATTTTGCTCAACAAAAGAACCTCAGGAGGTATCACCATCCCCAAGTTCATGTTATACTATACAGCTACAGTAATAAAAACAGCCTGGTACTGGCATGAAACAAACTTGTGGATAATGGAATCGAATTGAGGATCCCAACCTAAACTCAAAAACCTATGACCACCTGATCTTTGACAAAGAGGCCCAAAATACTCAGTGGAAAAAAAGATAGTATCTTTAACAAATGGTGTTGGCATAACTGGATGATAGTGTGTAGAAAACTGCAAATAGATCCAAGCCTATCACCAGGCAGAAAATTCAAATCCAAGTGGATCAAAGACCTCAACATAATTCCAACCACACTGACCCTGATAAAAAAGAAATTGGGAAATATCCTCCATCGCATTGGTACAGGTGACCAACTCCTAAATATCACCAGTGGCAAGACACCAAGAACGATAGTGAATAAGTGAGACCTCCTGAAAATGAGAACCTTCTGTAAAGCCAAGAGTACAGTGAATAAGACCAAAGAACAGCGTACAGAATGGGAAAAGATTTTCACCAACCCTACAAGTGACAGAGGACTGATCTCTAAAATATATTGAGAACTCAAGAAACTACAGCCAAAACCTTGAATTATCCGATCAAAAATTGAGGCTCAGAACTAAAACGGGAATTCTCAGCAGGATTACAAATGGCTGAAAGGCACTTAAAAAGTGCTCAACATTTTAGTCATCAGAGAAATGCAAATCAAAACAACTTTGAGATACCACCTGACACCTGTCAGATTGGCTAAGATAAAAGACACAGATGACAGCCTATGCTGGAAAGGTTGAGGAGAAAGGCAACACTTCCTCTTTGTTGGTGGGAGTGTAAGCTTGTTCAGCCACTCTGGATGCAGTATGGCAATTTCTCAGAAAACTAGGAATCAATCTCCCCAAAAACCCTGCAATACTACTTCCTGGTATGTACCCTAAAGATGCACATTCGCACTCCAAAGGCATTAGCTCAACTATGTTCATAGCAACATCATTAGTAATAGCAAGAACCTGGAAACAACCTAGTTGCCCCTCAACTGAAGACTGGATTAACAAACTTTGGTACATTTACACAATGGAGTACTACTCAACAGTGAGAAAAAATGATATCCTAAAATTTGCAGGCAAATGGATGGATTTGGAGAATATCCTTCTTAGCGAGGTCTCACAAACTCAGAAAATTAACAGGTGATATACTCACTCATTGCTGGGCTTCAATCAAAAAAAAAGCTAAGCATGTCCAAGCCGCAAACCACAACCACTGAATAGCTTGGTATCTGAAACACCTTGGACTGGCACTTTAGAGCCCATTCCTTCCAGATAAACACCTGCTTCAGTCTTGATGTGGGAGTGAGGAATGCATATCTGCCTGAAGTGGATGTTGTACTAAGCAATCTTGGGACTTCAGACCTCCTGCCCATGATGGGGAGGAGATATATTGATGGAGAGATGAATTTCCAAGATAAACATATCTTTACAATAAACTAGTAACCTAAAAATATAATATCAATAAGAAGAATGTACAGAAACATTACCAAAGCTATCTTTATTTAAATGCAAATCTGAGTTTCTTTCCTTGCCCCATGTAAGGCTGCACACTTCTGTATAGGAGATCCTCCTGTATAGACTCAAGAACTATCTGAATTGGGTTTTGTCAATAGTTAAATGCCATAATGATCACCAATATGGGGACATAAGAATGACAGCATGATAAGTATCACTGATCTTTCAAGAAATAATATATATTAATACTAATTTGATTGGTAGATCAATACACAGACTGCTGAGAAATGAACCAAATCATAGATTGTCTTTTGGAGCCATGTAGACACAGTAACATTACAGCATAGAAATTTCAAGTGAATTTTTTTTAAAGAAGAGGAAAAATATACCAAATTATGATTAGAAATGTTTGATATATGACTCATTGAGTTATTTAGTAGCCCCATGTCTTTTATCAAAATACATATTTTGTTTTCCACCAACCTATATAGTTATTGTATATATATATATATATATATACAGTATATATACTATAGTATATATAGTATATAACTATGATATTTTGGATATATTTGTAGATGTTGGTATGGCTAAATTTATTATTCATTCTATGTGTTCAACAAATAAATAATGTTAACAAGTGATAAAATAAATAAATAAATAATTTGCTTTTCATTGTCAACAAAAAATAAATGATAAATAATAAAAATAAAGTATTAAACCTGAACATTTATACTCTAAATACAAGGGCACAAACATATGTAAAAGAAACATTACTAAAGCTTAAATCATACACAAAACTCACACACTAATAGTGAGAGATTTCAACCAGACAGAAGCTTAACACAGAAATAAAGTATCTAACAGATAGTATGACTCAAATGAACTTAATAGATATATACAGAATATTCTACCCAAACTCACAAAAAATTATGCCTTCAACTCAGCTCTCTCTGAAACCTTCTCTAAAATTGACCACATACTTGGTCATAAAGCAAATATGAATAGGTTCAAAAATTTGGAATCACTACTTATATCCTATCAGACTATGATGGTCTAATTCATAATTCAATAATAACACAAACCACAGAAAACCACAACCTTAAAGAAACTGAAAAACTCTCAGTTGAACTACTTCTGGATCAAGGAAGACTTTCTAGAAATCAGTGAAAATAAATCCACAGCATATCCAAACTTATGGAACACAATGAAAGCAATGTTAAGTTTATAGCGCTAAGTGCCTACATAAAGGATTTGGTGAAATCTCACACAAGAGACTTAATAGCACACCTGAAAACTCTAGAACATAAAGAAGTAAACTTACCCAGCTGTAGAAGACAGGAAATAATCAAACTCAGGGATAAAATCAATAAAATTGAATAAAAAAAATACAAAGAATCAATGAAGGAGAGAGTTGGTTCTTTGAAAAGGTCCACAAAATATATAAACCCTTATCCAAACCAAACAAAATGCACAGGGATAATATCCAAATTAACAAAGCCAAAAATAAAAAACAGACACCAGGGAAATCTAGAGAATCATTAGATAATACTTCAAAAACATATGCTCCACAAAAGAGGAAAACCTAAAGAAAATGGTTGTTTCTAGACAGATAGTCCTTACCAAAATTAAATCAAGACTAGATAAACAACATACATATGCCTAAAACCCCTAATGAATTTGAAGTAGCCATTAAATTCTCCCAAACATACAAAAACTGCCCAGAGTCAGTCACAGTGCAGAATTCTGAGTTTCAGAGAAGAATTTATATATATATATATATAATAATATATATATAATAATATAATATATAATAATAATATATATATATTCCTCAAATTGTTTCACACAAGAAGAAACATTTTCAAATACTTTTTATGAGACTACATTCACCCTGATACCCAAACCACACAAAGACACAACAAAGAGAGTTACAGATTAATCTCCCTCATGAGCACTGATGTAAAAATACTCAGTAAACTATTGGCAAACAAAATCCAAGAAGAAGAGAGAGTGACTGGAGGGGGTGGGAGGGGGAAGGAATCTTGAACAAGGATATGCACAGATAGAAAATGTGACTTTATTCATAATAAAATAAAAATCCACCATGATCAACTAGACTTCATCCCAGGGAGGGATGCAGTGATGGTTAAACATATGAAAATCTGTCAATGTCATCCAGTATGTAAACAAAGTGAAAGAAAAAAATACCACATAATCATCCCATTAGATGCTGGGAAAGCCTGTGATAAAATCCAACACCCCTTCATTATAAAAGTCTTGGAAAAATCAAAGATACAAGGAACATACCTAAGCTTAATAAAGACAATATAGAGGAAGCCAACAACCTACATCAAGCTAAAGGAAGAGAAACTAAATGCTATACCTATACGATAAAAAAACAATGAAAAACTGTCCACTCTCCACATCTATTCAATATAGTACTTGAAGTTCTAACTAGAGAAATAAGTCTAAAAAAGATTAAATGGATAGAGTTTGGAAAGGAGGAAGACGAACTTTTATTATTTGTAGATGATATGATAGTGTATATATAAGTGACCTCAAAATTCTACCAAGAAACTCCTACAGCTGATAAACACCTTCAGCAATGTGTCAGGATACAAGATTAACTCAAAAAATCAATAGCCCACCTATATATAAATGATAAATTGGGTAAAAAAAAAAAGGAAACCTGAAAACCACCACTCTTTAAATAGCCACAAATAACATAAATATATCTTTGGATAATTCTAACCAAAACAGTGAAAAACCTATATGACAAGAACTTTAAGTCACTGAAGAGAGAAAATGAAGAAAATGACAGAAAATGAAAACAATTTTTCATGCTCATAGTAAGATTAACATTGTTTTTGAAAATTTTACCATAAACAATCTACAGATTCAATGTAATCACCATCAAAATCCCAACATAATTTTTCACAGACTTCAAAAGAACAATACTCAACTTTATATAGAAAAACAAAAAGCCCTGGATGCCAAAACAATCCTTTACAATAAAGAAACCTCTGGAGGCATCACCATCCCCTACTTCATGCTCTACTATAGAACTACTGTAATAAAGGCAGATTGGTATTAGCATAAATACCAACATGCAGATCAATGGAATTGAATTTTAGAGCATGATATTAATCCACACACCTATAAACAATTGATTTTTGACAAAGAAGACAAAAATATACAATAATAAAAAGCATTTTCAACAACTGGTACTAGCATAACTGGATGATAGCAAGTAGAAGTATGCAAATAGATCCATATCTATCACCCTGCACAAAACTCCACATCTAGTAGAGAACTAATATCAAAAGCACATAAGGAACTCAATAAACTACTATCCCTGTGGCAAAGCATTCCACCCAATCAGAAGACAAGCTAGCTTCCTGAAAACCAAGTAAGCCACCACCCTTCCCCTCCATTTCCTGTCTACATTTTTAATACTAAAATTTTCCTCCTTTTCTGCTACCTCACCCATACCTCTGATGGAAGTTTTCCACTCCTCAGAGGACAACAAAACATTCTGAATCCAAGCTAACTAATAGTGACCGCCATCCATCCCATGCCTGGCCAACATAGCCCCAACTGACTCTCCTCTCCTTGTCACCATTCTCAGCCCACACCTCTGTAGAAAACATCTTTTTCCATCAGAGACCAGGCAAGCAACCTGAATCCCAAGTTGAAAGGTCCTCCCAAAACTCAAACTTTCCCAATTTAATTCTGTCTTTCCTTTCCTCATCACCATGTCTTGGCCCACACTTCTACAGGAAATCTTCCACCCTATCAGGCTAGGCAAGTTTCTTAAAAACCAAGTAAGCCTACACCCCACCCCACCTGCCTTGATACTCACCCCACAAAGATACCCATGCCCACATCTCTGGAGGAAGCTTTTTACTCCTTCAGAGGCCAGAGTATATTTCTAAAAACCAAGTAAGTTAATACCCCTATGGATCTACTATTCCTTTCATCATGATATCACAGCCATATCTTTGAGAGAAAATTCCCATCCCATCAGAGGCAAGGCCAAATCCTGATTCCCAGAGGCCAGACCATCATCCTGAACTGCAGAGATCAGGTCAGCTCTTTGAAAACCTGGCAGAAGCCTTCTGCTAGAATCCAGACAAGCATCTAAGACCTAGGGGACTCCAGGCCAGATCATAGTTCTGGCACATATATAGCCAGAACTTCATTCCAAAACTTAGCAACTGCCTGCTGGACCACAGGATACCCAGGCTATAAAACATTGAACCCCCAATGCAAGAGGAGATCCTTTACTCAACCACAAATCAATCATAGGTCCAAGAGACCTGAGAGGAAAGAGAAACTAAGAAAGAAAACAATCATGCAACAAAGATAAATCCAAATACTGGCAGCTAGATCTATAATCGCTCCAAATCCAGAAGCCATCTTCCTCCTCCCTAGTTAAGAAATTATAGGTGTGTGCCACAACTGCCTAGCCTCTATGATTAACGAATAGCTAACATTGCCCTCTGATCTCTAGGCAAGATTTACTTGTTAGAGCACAAACAAATTATTACAATATTGGCTTTTTTTGTCTAACGTTTATAAAAACATAAGTAATATGAGAGAAACTATATACAAGTACAATAACTATATATTCTTACACTTGTAAGAACCCAACAACAGCCAGGACAATCAATATGTTTTACCAGAGGCAAGCTATCACCCTATAGCAATCACTATATATTTCAATATAAAAGGAATCCTAATCCGTCTTAAAAATAAAAACTTGGAGTCAACTATAGGAGTAAATGCTAAAAGATAAGAGAGACAAAGAAGAAAGCCCTAGACACCTCTTACCACACCAACTGCTAAGCCAAAAAAAGGGTGAGATTCTCTCTCTACAAATCTTTGAAATGAATAGACTGAATGAGTCCAAGCTTCTGTCTCTACCCACCTTATA
This sequence comes from Sigmodon hispidus, assembly GCA_004025045.1. Classification (NCBI taxonomy): domain Eukaryota; kingdom Metazoa; phylum Chordata; class Mammalia; order Rodentia; family Cricetidae; genus Sigmodon; species Sigmodon hispidus. The sequence continues at coordinate 10,562 of PVIH01007904.1, forward strand.
TTCCTGTTTCCATTTCCCAAGTGCTGGGAATTAAAGGTGTGAGCTACCATCACTACCTGTCTCTGTTTTTCTTTCAGACAGATTTAATCTTGTGTAGTCCAGGATGATCTTGAACTCCTGATCTTCCTACTTCCCCATCCCAAGTGCTGGGAATAAAGATGTATGTCACCTCTGCTTGGTTTCTATGGCTAACTAGTGGCTAACTCTGCCCTCTGATCTCCAGGAAAGCTTTATTTGTTAGAGTACAAATAAAATATCACCACATTTCCTTTTTCTGTCTAAAATTTTTTAAAAAGTTATAGGTAATATAAGAAAGAATTATGTAAAATAAGTACAATATCCATGTGCAATATATGCAGACAATAATTACATCAATAATGTCTATTCCATTAGCATTTGACAAAGTCAGAGAAAATGCTCCAGTATTTATCCTATTTTGGTGAGTCTAAGGTGTTGTACCTAATTCATTTTCTATCCTAACCTATATTGCCAACTCAAAACTATCTTTTATTGTCTCTCAAACTTATACATTTTTAGTTTTGTTTATCAATTTTTTAATCTCAATTTGTTAACAAGGGAAACTATAATTATCTAGTCTTCAACTCCATCAGAGATCCAAGAAGGAGATATTACCTAAGTAAACAAGAAGTCAAAGCAATCAATTTCAAAAGAAAAAAAAATTGAGAAATGACTAAAACAGTTGGCTGCCTAGATAGTCACCTAAGTTTTCTCTGCAATGTTAGGGCATCCATTTTTAGTCTACAGGTCAAGAATATCTGACAGACTTTTCTGTGAATAAGGATATTCTGAGGGGCTGTTCTACCTTGTGTTGGCAAAAATTACAAGTCAATTTCTTTTGTGTCCTGCTTGTCCAATACAACTTGGGCAGTAAACTCTCAGCAGTTGAGGCAAGGGCAATTTTCTGCCCAGTGGTTTTTTTTCCAAAAAGAAAATAAACTACATATGGAGTTTCTTTGATGTTCATTATCTTCTTTGATGTGAATAGGGACTACCAGGAGCAGACATGTTCCATAGTCATAAAAAAATGCTATTAAATCATCTTAAATGTCATATTCTATATATCTAAGTGTTTGAAGACAACCTGCCTACCTAAAATATATGTTCGACCTTCAAAACATCTAATATGACTACAAGTTTAATTGTAATAGATGGTTAACTACTAACCTGCATTTCTTAATTATCCCAAATAGTTTGTAACAATAACTATGAAGAAATAAAATTTTCTACTACATTGTTCAAAGAGCTGTAAAAGTACAATACCATGAGAAAGATTAGAAATATGTGTACAGTATGCTCAGCCATTAAAGACTAGGCTCACAACAAAAAATATATAAATATCAAATTTGTATCAAAATACAAAATTTGTGTAAAATATACAAAAATATGTAATTCAATGTAAAATAGTCAAACTAGTAGTTCCTTTTAAAAAGCAGACTCAATAATCTGCCTTTTTATCTTGTTTTGCCTATACTCCCCCATTTTTATTTTTAGTATATATTCAATAATTTGCACTTTTACCCTTTCATTTCTACTTTTTTCTGAGAACATACAGTAATCTGCCCTTTTATCCTATCATATCTATATTCCCACATTTTTCTCTTTTTTCTGTTTTTATTTTATTCAAACCTTTTCTTCTGAATTGCACAATACAACCCATAGTGCTTCTTTAAAATTTATAAGAAACCATAGATAAAGCTGTTATTCTTTCAGATATTTGACCCCTAAAATTGAAACAGACAAAGGCATCTGGGAAACAAGTGAATAGAATGACAAGGGACATATTAGCTGGTGCTGAGCAAAAACTTACAAGAAATTAACTCAGGAGACAAAGAGTCCTCCTGCTTGCTAGTTACATACAATTTTTTATAAGGGAATGAGTAAAGGACGCAAACATAGTTAGAGAACAATTGTTAAACAAAGGATTCCTGAAAGGTCATATCAGAGGCTGCCTTCCCTTGTTGCTGATGGAAAATGAGCAAAGCTTTTAAATACTAAGCATTTTTAGTAACAAATGTCTGTATGACTCCAAGATTTTATAGAGTTCAGCAAAAAAGGGAATAAAAGTCAACTTTTCTTGAACCTAACTGGCAATTTTCATAATCTCTGACTTCAATTCTTTTTACATGTTAGTCTTGCAAGCCAGCCTGCTTCCCACTCAGACTACTGCAGATCTTCTCTGTTTGTGTGTATTTACCTTCTATGCATCCACACAAACAAAAAATATACTTTATACCTTTTTAAGTGGTGTATTTTTTAAAAAATTAAAACATGGCTTTTAGGATTTATTCAAATTGTTCTGGATCCTAACACTGGTTGGCAACTTAATTGCTATGGATTGGTTTGGTATGTAAATTTGAATTGTTTACAGTTTTTAATCCAAAAAGGCCCTCTGTATGGAGGGCAAGCTATTCTTGTACTCATTATGTAACCCTATCCTTGAATTTGTTTTATGATCTTGCCTCAGATCTCTGATGACTACTGTCTTCAATATGATTCCATTGATCCACAATTCTGTTTTTATGCCAGTACCAGGCTGTTTTTATTACTGTAGCTCTATAGTATAACTTGAAGTAGGGGGTGGTGATGCCTCCTGAGGTTCTTTTGTTGAGCAAAATTGTTTTGACAATGCTGACTTTCCTGTTATTGCAAATGAAATTGACTATTGTTCTTTCAATGTCTGTAAAAATTATATTGGGGTTTTGATGGGGAATGCATAGAATCTGTGGACTGCTTTAGGTAGAATTGCCATTTTTCTATGTTGATATTACCTATCCAAGAACATGGGAGATCTTTCCATTTTCTGATATCCTCTTCAATTTCTTCCTTCAGTGATTTAAAGTTTGTGTCAAATAGATCTGTTACTTCTTTGGTTATAGTTATCCCAACGTATTTAATGCCATTTGCAGGGATTATAAAGGGTGATGTTTCCTTTATTTCTTTTTCAGGCCTTTTATCTTTAGTGTATAGGAGGGTTAAAGATTTCATTGAGTTAATCTTGTAGCCTGCTACATTGCTGAATATGTTTATCAGCTATAGAAGTTCCCTGGTAGAATTTTTTGGATCACATGTGTATACAATCATGTCATCTGCAAATAGAGATAGTTTCGTTTCTTCTTTTCCAATTTATATCCCTTTAATCTCATTTCATTCTTTTTGCTTTATCTAAAACTTCAAGAACTATACTGAATAAATAAGGGGAGAGAGGACATCCCTATCTAGTTTCTAACTTTAGTGGGATTGTTTTGAGTTGAGTAATCCAATGGAGTAATGAGTTAATACTCCATTAAGTTTGATGTTGGCTGTCAGCTTCTTAAAAATCACCTTTATTATATTTATATATTCTTCCTGTATTCCTGATCTCTCCAGAAATTTTACCATAAAGGAGTGTTGGATTTTGTCAAAGGCTTTTTCAGCATCCAAGGATTTGATCATGTGTTTTTTTTCCTTCAATTTGTTTATATGATGAATGACATTTTGATTTTTTCGTATTTTGAACCATCCCTGCATTTCTGGGATGAAGCCTACTTGATCATGGTGGATGATATTTTTTTATATGTTACTGTATACTGTTTGCCAGAATTTTGTTGAGTCAATCTCCCCAAGGACCCAGAAATACCACTTCTGGGTGAATATCCTTAAGACTCACAGTTGCACTCCAATGGCATTAGCTCAACTATGTTCATAGCAGCATTATTTGTAATAGCAAGAACCTGGAAACAACCTAGATGCCCCTCAACTGAAGAATGGATTAACAAACTGTGGTACATCTACACAATGGAGAACTACTCAGCAGTGTCAATTTTAGCATCAATATTCATGAGGGAAATTGGTCTGTAATTCTCCTTTGTTGTGTCTTTGAGTGGCTTGGGTATTAGTATAATTGTGGTCTCATAAAGAGTTTGACAATACTCCTTCAGATTACACTGTGTGAAACAGTTTGAAGAATATTGATAATAGCTCTTATTTGAATGTCTAGTAGAACTCTGTACTGAAACCATCTGGACCTGGGATTTTTTTACTTGGGAGGCTTCTAATGACAGCTTCAGTTTCCTTTAGAGTTATAGGTCTGTTTAGGTATTTAACCTGATCTTGATTTAGTTTTGGTAAATGTTATCTGTCCAAGAAGCTGTCCATTTCTTCTAGGTTTTCCATTTTTGTGGAATACAGATTTTCAAAGTATGATCTGATAATTCTCTGGATTTCCTGGGGGTCTGTTGTTATGTCCCCCTTTTCATTTCTGATTTTGTTATTTAGACACTCTCTCTCTGTTTTTTGATTAGTTTGGATAAGGGCTTGTCTATCTTGTTGACTTTCTCAAAGAACCAACTCTTTCATTCATTGATTCTTTGTATTGTTCTTTTTGATTCAGTTATATTGATTTCAGCTCTATGATTATTTCCTGCCGTCTACTCCTTCCAGGTAAGTTTGCTTCTAATTGTTCTAAGACTTTCAGCTGTGCTGTTAGTTCTCTAGTGTGGGATTTCTCTAAGTTTTTCATATAGGCATCTAGCACTATGAATTTTCCCCTTTAGACTGCGTATAGCATCTTAGTTTGGCAGTCATGCTCTTTTAGCATCTGTATAACTTCTGACTAAGCCCTTCTAGCTTTCATCGTTCCCATTGAATAGTCAGGTGCTATTCTGATAAGTCTGCCTTTATAGGTAATTTGGTCCTTTTCTTTTGCAGCTCTTAAATTTTTTTCTTTGTTCTGTATGTTTTGTGGCTTGATTATTATGTGACACATTGACTTCTTTGGGGTCATATCTATTTGGTGTTCTATAAGTTTCTTGTATCTTTATAGGCATCTCCTTCTTCAAGTTAGGAAAGTTTTCTTCTATGATTTTATTTAATACATTATCTGTGCCTTTGAGCTGGTGTTCTTCTCCTTCTTCTATTCCTATTATTCTCAAGTTAGGTCTTTTCATGATATCTCAGATTTCCTGCACATTTTTTGTTATGCTTTTTTTGGTTTTAGTATTTTCTTTGACTGATATATTTATTTCAAATACTTTGTCTTCCACTCCAGAGATTCGCTCTTCCATCTCTTAGATTCTGTTGGTTATGCTTGTATCTGTATTTCTAGCTTTTTTCTTCAGGTTTTCTATTTCCATCTTTGCCTCATTTTGTGCCTTTTTTATTACTTCTATTTCAGTTTTTAGTTCCTGGCATGTTCATGTTTCTTTTATTTTTTGGGTTTTTTTTGGTTTTCTTTCAAGGATTTGTTCATCTATTGCAAATTTTGTTTTTGTTTTCTTCTATTTCTTTAAGGAGATTGTTTATATCTGCTCAAGGCTTATATAATCTTCATACAGGTGTTTTTGCTGTTTTTTTTTTTCCTTCTGATTCCTCTTCATTGCTCTGTTCACGTCTTGTAGTTGTAGAACCACCAGTTTCTTCTGGTGTTGCCATGTTGTTCTTTATATTGTTATATGTATTCTTGCACTAGCATCTACCCATGGCTTCAGTGTTTTACAATTAGTCATTCCTAGTCAGTTATGGCTATAGAGCTTGTGTGTCTTCTGTCTGCTCTGAGCAAGGGGTCTGCTCAATCTCTGACTCTGGTCTGGACAGGAGTCTTAGTTTCAAAGGCCTTAGTCCTTCTCTGATGTTGCAGTTTGCCCTGGATGTAGAGCCCAGCCATGTGATGTCCCTTATTTTATGGGTCACTATAGGAGGCCCCTTACAGCTAAAGCCTCGGACCTGTCTGCTGGTAAGAGTCTGAGATCAGACCCTTGTGTGTGACCCTGATCCCAGAGAAGAATTCTCTGGATGGGCTACCCAGGAGCTAGAATCTTTTCTTTTCTGACTCTGCTCTTGACATGTAGTATTGTTTTTGTTTCAATTTTATTGATTTCAGCTCTATATTTGATTATTTTTTGCCATTTACTCCCCACATTTCCTAAACAAAAACCTTGTATCTAATCTCCTTTGTTATGCTTCTTTTCTGACTATTACCAATAAAATAGTTGTAATCAACCACACTAAACAATGGCAATTATAAATAACCAATTAAAAGACCAAAAATCAGCTACTACACATCTTGGGAATGTGAACATTCTGTCTTAAAATTACTTCCTGCTGTCTGGAGGCAATGTTATCTTTATAGGTTTCAAAAAGAAAAATTGGGGTTAATTATAAAGTTCTGGGAGAAGTAGTACTTGATGTCCAGTTTTTTCATAGTGAAAAAGTGTAGTCTTGTCTCAAGTCCTGTCTAAATAGTCTGTAAGGTGGGATCATCTCAGCTAGCTACCTTGAAATTTTCCTCAGCAGTTTGTTGCTCAAAGCTGATCTTTAGGTACTATTTGTCAGCTTAGTGCATTGTTATCATAGGCTTGGTGAAATTATCATTGTGGGGGTTCCACATATTTTTGAAGACTTTAAATATTATATTAGGCCAGATTATTCCTCTTCTTAGTGTTTTTTCTAGGCAGTTCTACTTTCTTCTTTGGATGTTTGTTTGTCCAAATGCCTTGAAATTCCTCAAAATAGTTGCTTTCATTTTTCCAGAAAGATAAAAGCAATAACTGGCCCCAACCTTAATCTTGGAAAGGCTTAAATTTAATCTTTATTAATTTTGATTTATGGTTTTCCTGATTTTCTTTATGCTGTTCTCATGGTATCAATAGGTTTTGCAGAACTTCTTGACATAGTTATTGATGCTCAGTATGCAGAAAGAGTTGTTTTACACATTGAAATTGCTAAATTTATTCCTGATTATTCAAAATTAAATTTGCTACTTATACAATTATAAGAGATAATCAGGAACAAGAATAATCCCTTATATGTAAAAATACATTGATCCTATAAGAGTCTGCTATTTATTTTGATTACCTGGCTTTTTTTGTCTACTTTCATGGCCAGTTTTTTGGTCAGGACGCCGCTCTTCATAGGCAATTGATCTCTCCTCTCTCCTCTACCCTTACCACTCATTCCTCACAGGACTCCAGGCCAGGTTCCCACTGGACTCTCCCAGATGTTCCTTTGTCTTGCTATGTTCTGTCTTTCATCTACAGTAACCTTTCTCTTACACCATACCTAGGAGCAATCATGTCCTTTCCTTTTTTCATTTATCTTATTTATTTCTTTGAATACAAAATCCAAACAAAATACAAACTGGATTGCTCCACACCAAGCTGCTGACCTATTCCTCCTAAAGTATGTAAGAATCATTTATTTCAGCTGTCTTCTGCCACCCACAAAATTTGATATTAAATTCTAGAATCCAAGTGTTAAGCTACTTTCTACCTTCCCTCTACCTGTTTTCTAACCAGCTGTCTCACCTCTTAGTATGAATCTGAGAATGACCCCTAAATGGGAACCTACATATTTCTCTGGCCCCTCCAGGCTGCTGTTGTTTGGGCCTGCTACCTTCATATGTGTAGCTCCATTTTATTCTGCTTTCTTTCTTCTCCTTCTCTAGCTACCTGTACTACCACTTTGTGTGCCTTCCTGGGACTGTACATTTCAAGTTTCCTTGAATCTTCTTAGTTCAATACCTTCTGGAAGTTCTTATTTATTCCATCACATCTTGCTTCCTTGGGAGGCAGCTCACAGTATCTTGGTTTGACTCTGCTCTCTTTCTCCTTTATTTATGCTTGGATTTCCTGCCTGCCTATAAGCTGCTTTGCTATATGCCAAAACAGTTCCTTTATTATCCAATGGTAATTTACAGAATACAGAAAGACATCCCATATCCCTTTTTTCTCTTTGTCTTCACAAGGACTCACAATATATATCATTCACATGTGCACATAAGCAATAATATCTCTATCTATCATCTATCTATCTCTGCGTATGTGTGTACATGCAGATAGATGAGCTAAAAACAACAGGACAGAGAATTATGTTACATGCAGAAATGCACATAAACACTTATTAGAATTTAAAGTGAAATATTATTTGCAGATGACAGAATTTATATACTGTAAAATGTCACTGAAATACAAAATTAATAAATTAATTAATCTACAAAGTTAATAAATCTACAAAATAATTGTTTCCCAAATGTAAATGTTTTGATCCAATAATTATTAACTAGATCTATAAATAAGTTAAATGAATAATAGTAAATACATTTACTATTGAGTGGTCAATGTACAGATAATGAACAAGCCACTCTAAAAACAGTATAAAGTTATAAAAGATATGTGAACATAGTAACATATAAAGGTTAGCATTGAAAAGTAATCTAAGTATCATTAAGTACTGATATGTACTTAAAGAGGAAATGTTTAAAAGTTATGGAATAACCAAATGATATAGTGTTATGAGTTATATTTATATTTTTATAAAACATATGATATATAAATAGCATTTCCAAGTCACCGCTAACTCAACATAAATGTGCAGATATTTCTGTTTGTGTATATAATGTTATATAGAGTCATATGTGAAGTGTAGAGCAGTATTTCTAGAGGAAGATAGGGAAAAGATATCCTTGGAAACTGGGAATTTCAAATTTTATCTTGTATTACTCCTCTTGGTAGGCATGAACTTCCTTTGTTATCTCCCTGTGTGCATACACACACATCTGTTTGTATACTTACATATATAATCATGCATATCACTTATGAAGAAATGTGTATATAATCATACTTTAATAAGTTATGGAGAAAAAACAAAATGTACACAGGACACATTGTCAGAGATTATTCTCTTATTGACACAGGAGTGAGTGATGATTTGGTTTTATATTTAATTAGTTCTATTTGGTCACTTTTACTAAAACAAGATCTGAGTTTGATAATGCACTGTCCATTTAGAATGCACTCCAATAAAAATGTAGTTCATGATCTGATAAACACAGCAACAAAAAATTTATTAGTGGAATCCGTGAGCATCTTTTTATGTGTGGATATTGTGGTTGATAAAGAATTGAAAAAAAATAGCATAGTTCAAAGGTAGCAGCTCTACCATTAAGAAGAACTGCAAGATGCAGGTTTATAGGACAGAAAAAAACCTGTTTTCTCCTCAAATAGAGAAAAGAAAATCCACCCATGAGAAAGACTATTCAGCTTCAGACTGGAATAAAACAAAGCTCATAGAATGGAGGCAAAGACAATATGCCAGTTTTAACTGGGGTGGTATCAATGTCCTCTGGATTGACCAGAGGCTTTAAAGTAAAATGCTGCAAAATGTTGGTGAGGACTAAAAATATTTCCATTCGGGCCAGACTTTCTCCAATACAAGCTCTTCTTCCTAAAAAAGATTTGGCAGCTGGTAAGTCATTTGATTCCAATTCTGAGTTAACATATGCAGAGTATATGTTAGCCAATGACTAATTAACCCAATCTAATTAATTACCTGACAATGACTACATTTTTCTATTGTCTCAATTTTTGTCCTTTCCTTTCTTTCCCTGAAACAAATTTCTTTTATTCTCTTTTTTCAAATCCTTTTTATCTTATTCTTTTTTTAATATTTTTATTTCATAAATGAGTAATGTATTTGCATCATTTTTACTCCTCCACTGCCTGACACCTAGTCCTTCTGTGCCACATTTTTCTCACTATCAAATTCATAACTACTTTAATTACTCTTTTTTTCCAAGACATAATTTATCTATGTAGCCTTGGCTATGCTGGAACTTGCTGTATAGATCAGGTTGTTCTTGAACTCATAGAGATCCACTCTTTCTCCTGAGTTCTGGGAATAAAGGCATATGCTACCATATCTGGCTAATTATGCTTGTTAAATATTTACATGTGTGTATATTGTGAATAGAGTAAAAGAGCCTACTGAGTCTATTTATTGTTACACATAAGCTGTATTTAGTGTCAACATTTTTATATTTTGACACTAATTTATTGATTGAAAACTGTATACATGTGCATAATAAATTCTGATCATACTTATTCTTCAACAAGACTTTCAAAATTCCTAAAGTAAGACCCCACCCTTCTAAGCTTAAAATTTCTGAAAATGAATTGATTGAAAGCTTACATTGGGAATGATGGCTCATTCCTTTAGTCCTAGCACCCAGGAACCAATGGCAGGAAGATCTCTAATTTTGAAACCACCCTGGTCTTCAAAGTTAATTCTAAGTTAGCCAAGCTTAGAAAGTGAAGGAAACCATCAGAAGCAGGGAGTTGGTGAAAATATATTTGAAACAATAAATGTTTCAGCCCCAGCAACCAGAAGAACTTGGCTGCTCTCAGCTACTGATTCTGTCTTTATGATCAAGAATATTTTTGAAAAGGTTGTGAAATTTCCCTCCACAGCTAAGGAAAGAAGCTGAGTCAAGGTATATAGTAAAAGTGCCCATGCAAAGAGACTCAGAGATGCCAGTGTATAAAGCTGTGAGAGTGAATTGTGAATTTTTCTGCAGAACCTAAAATGTTGAAAAAGCCAAAATCATGAAATGCCTACCAAGGAAATCTGCTAACAGAGTGTGCAAATGAAACAAGAGACAAAAGTGTATTCAATCAACAAAAGTGAAGAGAGATTTGGAGATCTGAAGAGCTCTCTGACATCAGACATGGAGAACCAATGTTTGGTATTTGCCCAGAAAGTGTTTTGAACTGACTTTGGTGGGATGGGGAGAAGAGAGAATGACAGTATTTCCTTGCTATGCTCCCTTTACTCCTTTTAGAATGGTAATAAATATCCTGTGTCACTGTATATTAAAAGCATATGATGTGTCTTTTACCTTGATATTATGGGGAGAAGCTTACAGTTAAGAGATTGATATGAGTCTCAAAAAAGACTCTGAACCTTGGACTTTTAAGCAGTATTGAGGCTATGATTGAATCTGAGGGCATTTGTAGTTGACTGAATGCGGTTTTACATTATGATATGGCTACAAGCTTACTGGGGCCAGAGAGTGGAATGTAGTAGGTTGAATAAGAATGGTCCCTATATACTCATATATTTGAATGCTTGGTCATCAAGAAGTAGAACTACTTGACAAGGATTAGGATGTGTTGCCTTGTTAAAGTTGACTTTACTGGAGGAAATGTGCCACTGGGTGTGGAATTCTGGGTTTAAAATGCTCAAGCCAATGCCAGTGCCTCTCTCTTCTTGCTGCCTGCCAATCCAGACATATAACTTCCAAATACCTCTCCAGAATCATATCTTCCTATATGCCACCATACTTTCTGCCATCAGAATAATGAACTAAACCTCTGAAAGTTTAAGACAGCTCCAATTAAATGTTTTCCTTTATAAAAATTTCCATAATCATACATCTCTATACATGGTAGAACAATGAAGCAGATACTGTGTGTAAGTTGTTACTTGGGATGGCAGTGACCTGGATCCTCTGGATGGAGAGAAAGGCCTCAGGAGAATAGAATTTCCCTCAGACAGAGCTGTTGAGAAACTTAACTCTGGGCCATGGAGCCAAATAAGTGGGTGAAGACTCTAATACAATAAAAAGCAGCCCTTATCCTTGTGTTGCTGCCTCTGGTCTCATGGAGATGGCTATTTGTGCCACCCTCAGGCTATACCATACACAGCTCATCTCACCTCATCTAGGCCATAAAAAACATGTAAACAAAGCTTTCTTGCCTATTGCAAAAGGCATGAAGTAGTCACTCTTCCTGAAGTTGCCTCTTTCATCCAGAAAGTGATTAGGGTCAAACTTCTCTGGGTGAGGAAATTCTTTATGATCATTCATGGCAGAAGTCAGACATATCATTACACCTGTATCCTGAAAGAAAGAGAATCAAAATTATTTATGAAGGAGATTGTGGTATCTAAAAGAAAGTTCCAGCATCTCTCTTTTGATCTGTTTGTTCTGTAGATAAGGAGACTGATACACAAAATGAAGTCAATTTTTCCATGTGAAAGAATACCTCAATATTAGGCCTAAGAGGTCTTATATTCTATAATAATCATTCTGGGTCTCTGTGCATTGACTTCACAGCTACCATCGCTAGTTTGTGGTCTGATGCCAGCAGCTTGCAGGATTAAAAAAGGTTCCTGCTGTGCATTGGTCTTGATACACATTCAACAGTGTCATCTCACAGGGTATTGCCATTGAAAATTCATTTCAACTTAGTATAAGGCAAGACAGAAAGACTGCAAGAGCCAGTTGGGATGGAGGAAACCAAGGAAACAAGGCCTTCTAGACACAAAAGGACTGCCATACTATATTAACTCACCAAGACTGGCAGCATACACAGGACATTTAAAGGTCTAAGACAGATAGAATCACAGCTCTGAGAAGTGGGCATATGCCGTCCTCCTTAATGCAAAAGTATCTTAAATTAATAAGAACTCACATACAAAAAATTATTTTTCTCCAAATATCTCATTGGAGAAGCCAAACAAACTTTAGCTCAGACAGCATACACAGCAGTAGATGGCCAATGGAAAACAGACATGATAGTTTTTTTGGAGCATTCATGCTCATAATTCATTGGTTGGGAATATTATTTAACTTACAGGTAGGTCTTTGTTTATACATTATGGTTTCAGCTTTTGTGTTTTTGTGGGATTTCTGTGGGTGCAGATGTGTGCTTCTGCATCTGTCTTTTCTGTGCTTTTTCTTTATCTCCTCTTTTTCTGTTGGTTTTGTTCTATTCTTGTTTGCTTTTGTTGGTGGTGGGTTCTTTTGATTTTGTACATTATTGTTGTTTTTTTTTTAGTTGCCTTTTTGTTTTCTTTTTTAAATCTTAAAAATATAGTTTTTCTGATTTTGTTGTTTCAATTTGTATTCTTTTTTATTGTGAATAAAGAAGTCATATTTTCTATCCTTGTATATCGTTATTCAAGGTCTCTTCCCCTCCCACCTCAACAGGTCATTCTCTCTTCTCCACATCTCCCCATCCTTCCCATGGGCAGGCAGTACCAAGGTCCCAATATTGCTCAGTTCAGCCTCCACTCCTGGCAAACCCAGTTTTCTCTGCCCAACATCAAGACTGAGTCAGGTGTTCCCAAAGGGGGAGTGGGATCCAAGTTGTCAGTTCAAGGTATTTCCAATCCCAAGATGTTCAGTTGTTGTGGTTTGCAGCTTGGATATGCTTTGATTTTTATTTCTTTTTTTGTTTAGAGACAACTAATGACTGAGTACATACTCTGCTTATCTTTCTGGGTTTGTGATTCCTCATTCAGGAGAATATCTCCAAATCCATCCAGTTGCCTGCAAATTTTAGGATATCATTTATTTCTTACTGCTGAGTATTACACCATTGTGTAGATGTACCACAGTTTGTTAATACATTCTTAAGTTGAGGGGTATCTAGAATATTTCCAGGTTCTTGGTATTACAAATAGTACTGCAATGAACATAGTTGAGCTAATGACATTGGAGTGTGACTGTGCATCTTTAGGGTATACAACCAGAAGTGATATTGCTGGATCCTTAGGGAGATTGATTCTCAGTTTTCTGAGAAACCACCATTCTGCATTCCAGAGTGGCTGAACAAGCTTATACACCCACCAACAATGGAGGAGTGTTCCCCTTGCTCTACAACCTCTTCAGCATAGGCTGTCATCTGTTTCTTTTATCTTAGCCAATCTAACAGGTGTCAGGTGGTATCTCAAAGTGTTTTGATTTGCATTTCTCTGATGGCTAAAGATAATTAGTTCTTTTTCAAGTGCTTTTCAGCCATTCATAATTCTTCTGCTGAGAATTCCCTTTTTAGATCTGAACCCCAATTTTTGATTGGGTTATTCAAGGTTTTGGGCTCTAGATACATGAGTTCTTTATATATCTTAGAGATAAACCCTCTAACACTTGTAGGGTTGGTGAAAATCTTTTCCAATTCTGTAGGCTGTTGTTTTGTCTTGTTGACAGTATCCTTGGCTTTACAGAAGCTTCTCAGCTTCAGGAGAACCCACTTATTGATTGTTAATCTTAGTGTGGGTGCCACTGGTGTTATATTTAGAAAGTGGACACCTATGCCAATTCATAGAAATGCAGGGTAGGTTTAACATATGAAAAACTGTTAATGTTATCTATCATATAAACAAACTAAAGGAAAAAACTATATGATCATATCCTTAGATGCTAAAAAAAAAAACTTTGACAAAATCCAACACACCTTTATAACAAAAGCTCTGGAGGGATCCGGAATACAGGGAAAATATTTCAATATAATAAAGGTTATCTACAAGAAGCCAACAACCAGCATCAAACTTAATGGAGAAAAACTCAAAGCAATCTCACTAAAAACAGGAACTAGACAAGGATATCCTCTCTCCCCTTATCTATTTAATATAGATCTCAGTGTTTTAGCTAAAACAATAAGAGAATGAAAGAATATTAAGGGGATACAAATTGGAAAAGAAGAGCTGAAACTATCCCTATTTGCAGATGATATGATTGTATACATAAGTGACCCACAAAATTCTTCCAAGGAACTTCTATGGCTGATAAACACCTTCATCAATGTAACAGGATACAAGATTAACTCAAAGAAATCAGAAGTCTTTCTATACAATAAAGATAAAAGGGCTGAAATAGATATAAGAGAAACATCACCCTTTATAATAGCTGTAAATAGTATTAAATGCCTTGGATTAACTATTACCAAAGACGTGACAGATCTATTTAACAAAAAATTTTAATCACTGAAGAAAGAAATTGAAGAGGATATCAGAAAATGGAAAGCTCTCCCAGGTTCCTGGGTAGGTAGGATCAACATAGTAAAAATGGCAATTCTACCAAAGGCAATCTACAGATTCAATGCACTGCCCATCAAAATCCTAACACAGTATTTTTTGGACCTTGAAAAAACAATACTCAATTTCATTTGGAATAACAGGAAAGCCAGGATTACAAAAACAATTTTGCTCAACAAAAGAACCTCAGGAGGCATTACCATCCCTGTCTTCAAGTTATACTATAGAGCTACAGTAATAAAAACAACCTGGTACCGGCATAAAAACAGACTTGTGGATCAATGATGGAATAGAATTGAGGAACCAGATATTAACCCAAAAACCTATGAATACCTGATTTTCAACAAAGAAGCCCAAAATATTCAATGGAAAAAAGATAGTATATTTAACAATTGGTGTTGGCATAGCTGGATGGTAGTATATTGAAAAATGCAAATAGATCCAAGCTTGTCACCCTGCACAAAACTCAATCAAAGTGGATCAAAGACCTCAACATAAACCCAGCCACATTGAACTTGATAGAAAAGAAAGTGGGAAATACACTTCTACGAATTGCCACAGGCCTTTTGGTTTTCTAATGAGAAAATCTGTGATCAGAATATAGTATATGAAAAAAACTATTTTAAATAAAAAAGGTAAATTATTTCATTGACTTCATAACTATATGTGAGTCATTTTTCAAATCTTCAAAAAGTGCCAGTTTCTTTAAAGACCTTCAATCTTCTATTATGTGAGTAGCTGGAAAAGACATCACCTCTGGATATGTCCTTTCACAAGAGAATTGTAAGATTCTGATGGAATGAAGAAAGCACTTTCAAATTTAAGATTATTACTTTATTGTGAGTGGTAAAATTACAGATGAATACAATGAATTAGAGTTTAGTTATTCAGAGTCAGTGAAGTCTGAGCCTAACTTACTTTTAAGATATGTAACCATCCAGAAGTCGACATTTCAGTGATTCATTTAATCACAAAAATATCACACTTGTATCACATCATTGAAAATATAAAGTAATATGTGCTGGAATGCTCTCTGTATGCTGTAAATAAAGGAGCTGTTTTGGCCTATGCACAGTACCATAGAAGTGGGTGGAGAATCAGAGGACAGGCAGGTAGAAGGAGGGTGGAGTTAGTCAGTCGCCATCCAACCCCTGAGATGAACAGACATGTAAGAAATCCAGGTGAGCCATGGGCTGGGACATGTGGCAGGTTGATTGCTAGAAATGGGTGGATTTAAGATGAAAGAGCTAGCTAGTAATGTGCTTGAGACATGGGCCAAACAGTATGAAGTTAATATAAGTGTCTGATTTATTTCTTTGGGGGAAAAGCTGCCATGGGCGCAGGTCCGAACCTTTGGGCACAAATGACCCAGGGGAAACTTACTACAACAGATGGCATCCCAACTTGGTCCTGAACACCTGCATAAAGCCTAAGAAAGTTTCAAGAGTTAAAGAGCGTTCTAGATCACCGAAACACAGCCAAAAGCAGCTTTCTGAATTGCATATCTGAATTGATTTATGGTACACAGACAGTGCAGTGTTCAGGCGGGAATTTAAAAATGGTACATTCGTGGCACACAGCTTAAACTCATACATTTCACAGAAGGCTTGGCATAAGTGTTATTGATTTAAGGTTTCTGCTTATACTGAACAGAAAGGAAACAGAGTTAAAAACGTTTTTTCTGGTATCAGCATTTCCTGAGTCTGCTCTGTTTGCTGGTAGTGAGAGAGAGAGATGCAGCAGGCACCTCCATCATATTGAAAAGCCACCACAAACTTGGAGAATATTCTCCTGAGCAAGGTATCACAAACTCAGAAAGATAAGCAGGGGATGTACTCATTCATTAGTGGTCTCTAAACAAACAAACAAGAAAAAAGCCAAGCATGCCCAAGCTGCAAACCACAACCACTGAACAGCTTGGGATCAGAAACACCCTGGATCCCACTCCACCTAAAGGAACACCTGACTCATTCTTGAGGGAGGGGAGACAAAACTGGATCTGCCAGGAGTGGAGACTGAACTAAGTAATATTGGGTCAGTGGGACCATGGGACTGTCTGCTGCCTCTCCAGGGAGGGGATGGGGAGTTGTAGAGAAGAAAAAATGATCTGATATGGCAGGAGGGGAAAGGGACCTTGAATAATGACATGCAGGGATAGAAAGCGTGACTTCTTTGTTAATGATAACAATAATAATAATAAATTGTTACAAGAAAAAAAAAAGAAAAGCCACCAAAAGGGGCAGAGTCAGCAATAAAAGTGATACCTATATTTTAAAAGCTTTTTTGGTTAGAAAATGATTAAGGATTCTCAATAAAACAGACTTAAACTCACAAAACCTCGAAATGGTATACTATGTATGTAAAATATGCATAGGCTTCAGAGAGAGAGATAAAAAGGGTGAAGAAAGCCCTTTAAGAAAGATAAATAGGAAATAATGATTTAAAAAAGCCATGTAAAGATGGTAGATAAACAGAGAGTCTGGATTATGGTTATTGTGTTTTCTTTTAATTTTTATCTTTTAATGAGCTAATTGCAGAATGACAATTGATTGCTAAGGCTGCTAAGTTAAACAAATACATATACTTTAAATATATCTTGACTTCAAAATCTGAATATGTTGCTTGGGAAAAGAGTTTCTGTTTTTGTCTCCACAGAAGATCAAAACCTGTGAATTGGTTCCAGGCAAATGTGATTTTATTTGCCAAGGCCACCTGAAATTCTTTGATGGGAAGATCAAATTCTTAGATGGCAATTGAGATGATCCAGTCTTAAGACCTCATGAGATCAACAACGTCCTTTGTCAACAGGAAGTAGTAAAAGAAAGAAAACTACGTCCAATTTCCCCAAAATATTGCTTATTAATGTTTGTTTTCATTACAAATGGTTAATGGTCATAGTCAATCTTTTTTTAAAGAAAAAAGGGGGGGTTGGAGAATATGATATAGAAATGATTAGAAAAGATGAGTGAATTTTGATTTATTGATATAAACTTAAGGTCAATTTTGTTATGCTGTATGTATTTTTCTACTCTTGATTAAGGTATGATGCTGATGTAATTCATTTAAAATTGTAAAGTGTAATTGAGAAATGCAGATTAATAGTCATCTATGATAATCAAACTTACAGTCATGTTAGTTAGGTTTCCATAGATATACAAAGATATATTTCAATTAAATAGGTAGTCTTCAAACACTTCAAAGATGTGCAGAATATGGCATTTAAAATATTTTAAGAACTTAGACTTTTCTAGATAGTGAGACAGATCTGCTCCTGGCAGCACCAATGTATTTCAGGAAAATGATGGGCACTGAAGAAACTTCATGTGGAATTTACTTTGTGGCAACAGTTAGCCACTGGACAAGAAACTGTTCTGGTATTGACGGCTTGATAGTATGCTGTATAAACTGGATATGCAGGTTCCATAGTAAAGTGACCTCTGAACTTTGGCAGAACAAGCTGAGAATGTCCTTCAGGTTCCTGCTTTATAGAAAAAATTTTCAAGCATTTTCAGGACACGGGGAGAAGCAACTGATGGACTGTGACAGATTTCCTGCACTAAAAGGTATTCCAGAGACTTTGGGCCATAAAAGCTGAAGATGGTATCCCATCATTACAAAGGAATTTTGGGTGACTGTCCAGACAGACAGGTGTCATCTCTGTCATTTTTTAGACTTTGGAAGTTGCTTGTACTTCCTGCTTATTTGGATAACATTATATCCTCCTGTGGTCTTTGATGTGGTTGAAGGTTTAATAATTATAGATATTGTTCTTTTTAGTTTAAAAGGTATATTATATATGAAACTTTAGACTTACAATGATAAGGTAGATAATGGAATATTCTCTTTAATTTTGTGAATACAAATAGACTGGATATTGTGACTGTAATTCCTGCTTGAGAGCTGTTCTTTATGTAATTTTGCTATATGGAAATTAAAACCTTCCTTTTGATTAGACAGAAAAGAGGAAGTGTGGTAGAATGTTCTCTGTATGCTGTAAATAATGGAAACTATGAAGACAAATTCTAGAATTAAGAACAGATTAAAAATTTACTAGATGAAATTCAAAACATAAAAAGACCAAACATAAAAACATTAGGGAGTTTAGAGACGTATAAACTGGGTATAAGTACTCCAAGTGATGGTCTCCAATCTAAATATACACACATGCTCATAGTGTAACTTGGGCAAAACCATGGATATTCTGGAATATAGAAGGTTCCTAAAAAAGAAAAATAGTCCAAAATGGGGTTTTCATTATCAAGGTATTACCCAGAAGGCAAGTTCTAAAGAGAAAAGATGAAATTTCTATACTCTGGCTATATAGCATTAACCCGCTATGTAACTGCTGTATTAACCAGTGTCAAGCTTCCCATATAAGGCCCACACAAAAGCCAAATGGGAAAGGGGTACATCCCAGAAGCAGAAAGACTAGAGTGTTTTATTTTTTTACACAAAAAGGAATATATGGTGATATATTACATATTTAATAAAATCAATCTTAAATGTCAGAGGACAAAATCACTCACAATCAAGTCATGAAGGTCAGAGAGTGGTGACTCATGCCTTTAATCTCATCACTTGGGAGACAGAGATCTTTCTGGGATTCTATAAATTCAAGCCCTAACAGCCAAGTAGTGGTAGCTTAAATTTTTATTCCTAATCCAGGATTATGATACAGAATTGAAATAGGTAGTAAAATAGCTGGGCAGGAAAAAATATATAATAAAGAAAAGGCAGAAATTTATTCATTCTGTAGAAGTGATCAGTCAGGCTGAGGACCATGAAGATAAGACTTACCTTGTTTGACCTGAGGAGTTGGTTGGGTGAGAATCAATTGTGGCTTGTTTCCTCTCTCTGATCTTCCAGCTTTTCTACAGTATCTGTCTCTGGGTGTTCATTATATACTAACTAGAATTTGTGCAATAAGTACAAGAACCCTAGATTTTCTGGGTGAGATTAACATCTGTAGAGACTTCAGGAATTAAGCATATTTGGGCCAAATATTAAAATGTATAACTAATTACTCAAAATATTATCTGTGACCCATACTTAATAAAATTTATTTTCAAACAGAGAAAAACTTTGTCCTTACCTCAAGCAAACATGCAATTCAATAAATGTTGATAACTATTCAGTAATGTTAATAATATAGAGGCCAGGGAAATGGCTCAGTAGAGAAAGTGCTTACCAAGCATGTTTGAGGACTGGGCAGCTATTTGAGTGGCTTCTTTAAATTAGCTATGTGATGCTTTTAATTTGAGAGTTAATTGGAATAAAGAGGTTTTATTTATTGAAGGCAACAAAATAAGTGTTGGTTAAACTAAGTAGGAATTGTTAGTATAAGTCTGCAAACTCAGTGTCCAGAAGGCTAGAGCTAGGATGTTCTTTTTTGATTCAGAATAAAACCAAGTTTCAAAATAAAATATATATAGTGATATGTATATAAAAATAATACCAACATGTCTGATAATATGCCAACTTCTCCCTGAGATACAGATTCCTCTGTCTCTAATTTTAACACAAGCTCCAGTTGCACCAAGAGCATCTATTGGACTAAGAATGCTCCCTGACACACAGACTACACTTGTGCCAACTGGAGAAAGAAATGGGTAGAAACTAGTGAAAAAATGCATTTGACAATATAAAAAACAATATGGCTCCACTATAACCTAGTGGTTCTACAACAGCAAGACATGAAAATTCTAATATAGAAGAAGCAGAGGAAACCAATCTTCTACTTTCAGCTTTCCTAGTGCTAGGATTAAAGGTATATGCCATCACTGCCTAGCTGTATTCATCCTTGAACTCATAAAAAGCCAGAGGATCTCTGCCTTCCATGTGGTGGGAATAAAAGTGTGAGTGACCATTCACAGACCTTAGTGGCTTAGTTCTGTGAGTGGCTCTGTCCTCTGATATTCCAGACTATTATAATCCCTTGTATCCCATCAGACCACCATGGCATAAAGTTAGAATTCAACAACAACACAAACTACAGAAAGTCAACAAACTCAAGAAAATTGAAAAACTCTCAATTGAACCACCTCTAGGTCAAGGAAGAAATAAATTAATAACTTTTTAGAATTCAATGAAAATGAATCCACAACATACCTAAACATATGGAACACAATGAAAGAAGTACTAAGAAGAAAAGTTCATAGCACTAGTGCCTACATAAAGAATTTGGAGAAATCTCACACAAGCTACTTCACAGCACTCTTGAAAAGTATAGAATAAAAAGAAGTAAACTCAACTAGAAGAAGTAGAAAATAGTCAAACACAGAGTCAAAATCAATAAAATTGAAAAAAGTAGAACAATGCAAAGAATCAATGAAACAAAGAGATGGTACGTTAAGAAAATAAATGAGATAGAAAAAACCTTGTCCAAACTAACCAAAAGGCAGAGAGAATATCCAAATTAACAAAATCAGAAATGAAAAGTGGGACATCACCGTAGACAGTGAGGAGATTTAGAGAATCATTAGGTCATACATCAAAAATCTGTACTTCACAAAATTGGAAAACCTAAAAGAAATGGACAGCTTTCTGGATAGGTATCACTTATCAAAATTAAATCAAGACCAGATATATCATGAAAATATACCTATATCTCCAAGAAAATAGAAGCAGTTATTAAAAGTCTCCTAACCAAAAAAAAAAAAAAAGAAAGCATAGAGCCAGATGGCCTCAGTGAAGAATTCTACCAGAATTTCAAAAAAAGAACTAATACCAATACTCCTCAATTGTTTTATATAATAGAAACTGAAGGAACATTGTGAACATTTTTTGAGGCTACAGTCACCCTAATATCCAAACCACACAAAGATATTACAAAGAAAATAAATTACAAACCAATATCCCTTATGAACGCTGATGCAAAAATACTCAGTAAAATACTGGCAAATAGAATCCAAGAACATATAGAAAAATTACACATCATTATGTAGTAGGCTTCATCCCAAACATTCAGAGAGAGTAAAACATATGAAAATCTGTTGGTGTCATCCATCATATAAACAACCTAAAAGAAAATAACCTTATAATCATTTCATTAGATGCTGAAAAGCCTTAACAAAATCTAACATCCTTTTATGATAAAAGTCTTAGAAAGATTAGAGATAAAAGAAACATACCTAAACATAATAAAGACAATTTATAGCAAGCTGACAGCCAACGTCAAACTAAATATAGAGAAAAAGGAAAAAAAATAAATTAAAAAATACCTAAATGGAAACTCAAAGCAATCTCACTAAAATCAGAAATAAAACACTATTGTCCACTCTTCCCATATCTATTCAATATATTGCTCAAAGTTCTAGCAATAACATTAAGACAACAAAAGGAGATTAAGTTGATACAAACTGAAAAGACAGAAGTCAAACTTTCACTATTTAAGATGGTAAAATAGTTTACATAAGCAACCCCCAAAATGCTACCAGTGAACTCCTACAACTGATAAACATCTTCAGCAATGTAGCAGAATACAAGATTAAATAAAAAATAAAAAATAATCAATATCTGTACAGAAATGAAAATAAGACTGAAGAAGATATCAGGGAAACATCACCTGTTACAATGATTTCAAATAACATCAAATATGTTGGTGTAACTCTAACCAAAGAAGTAAAAGACCTGTATGACTAGAACTTTAAGTCATTGAAGAAAGAAACTGAAAAAGATATCAGAAAATGGAAAGATCTTCCATGCTCTTGGATAGGTAGAATCAACAAAGTAAAAATGGCAATCCTGCAAAAAGCATTCTACAGATTCAATACAATTCCCATTAAAATCCCAACACATTTATTCACATAACTTTAAAGAACAATACTCAACTTCTTATGAAAAAACAAAAAACCTAGAATTGCTAAAGAATCTTTTTCAATAAAGGAACTTCTGGAGACATCACCACCCTTGACTTCAAGCTATACAATAGAAATACAGTAATAAAAAAAGCTTTGTATTGGCATAAAAACAGACATGTAGATCAATGGAATTTAAATAAGACTCTGATACTAATCTATTAACATATGAACAACTGATTTTTGACAAAGAAGGCAAAAACATACGAAGGAAAAAAGAAATTATCTTCAACAGTAGTGCTGGCATACCTGGATAGTAGCATAGAGAAAATGCAAATAGATCCTTCTCTATTACCCTGCACAAAATTCAAATTCAAGTGGATCAAAGACTTTAACATAAATAGAGTTATACTGAACTGATAGAAAAGAAAGTATGCAATAGCCTAGAACACATTGGCACAGAAAGCTACTTGTAAAACTGAAAGCAGCAATTAATAAATGAGACCTCCTGAAATTGGGGAGCGTCTGTAAGGCAAAGGACATGGTCAATAAGACAAAATGAGAGCCTGCAAAATGAGAAAAAAATCTTCACCAATCCTTCGTCTGACAGAGGGTTGATCTCTAAATTATATAAAGAACTGAAGAAACTAGATATCAAAACTCAAAGAACTCAATTTAAAAATGGGGTACAGAGCTAAATAGAGAATTCCCAATAGAATAATTTTAAATGGTCAAAAGACATTTAAACAATTGATCATCAACTTCAGCAATCAGGAAAATGCAAATCAAACCACTCTGAGATATAATCTTGAACCTTTCAGAATGATCAAGATAAAAAACACAGATGACAACCTATGCTGGAGAGGATATGAAGTAAGGGAAATACTCCTTCATTGTTGGTAGAAATTCAAATTTGTACAGGGACTTTGAAAATCAGTATGGCAGTTTCTCAGAAAACTTGGAATTAATCTATTCACTGATGCAGTAGTACCACTCTTGGGCATATACCCCAAGGTTGTACATTCTTAACTCAAGGACATTTGTTCAACTATGTGCATAGCAGCATTATTTGTAATACTCAGAGCTAGAAACACCTAGATGGATCTTAACTGAAGAATGGACTAAAAATACGTGGTACATTTACACAATGGAGTACTAGTCAGCAGGGTTTTTTTTTTCAATGACATTCTGAAATTTGCAGGCAAATAGATGGAATGATAAAAGTAATCATCCTGAGTGAGGTAACACAGATCCAGAAAGACAAACATGGTATGTATTCACTCATAGGTGGATTTTAGACATAAAACATAGAATAACCAAGCTCCAGTCCACAACCCCTGAGCAGCTGGGTAACAAGGAGAAACCTAAGGGAGATAGCAATGGACCCCTGGAAAGGGAAAATAGAGAGGCTCTCCTGAGTATATTGAGACCATACAGGAGAGGAGTAAGGGGAGGTAGAAAGAGAACATGAGAAAATGAGATGGTTGGTTTTGGAGAGGGATAGAGAGGAAGAACAACAAAATAGATACCTTATTTAAGAGAACCACTGTGGAGTTAGAGAGAAGCCTGGTGCTAGGGAAATATCCAAAAACCCACAAAGATGACCTCAGCTAAGACTCCAAGCAATAATGGACATGACACCTAAACTGACCTTCCCTCACAATAATCAAATTGATGACCACCCTAATTGTCATTATAGAACCTTCATCCAGCAACTGATGGAAGCAGATGCAAAGATCCATAGCTAAATATTGGATTGAACTCCAAGTCCAGTCAAAGAGAAGGAGAGATTATATGAGCAAAAATGTCAAGATCATGATGAGGTAACCCACAGAGACAACTGATCCCAGCTATTGAGAGCTCACTGACTCTGAACTGACAACTGGGGAAACTGCATGGGACTGAACTAGGCCCTCTGAATCTTGAGGGACAGTTGAATGGCATGGGCAATTTATAAGGTCTCTAGCAGTGAGACCAGAATTATTCTTAGTGCATGGACTGGTTTCTTGGAGCCCATTCCCTACAGAGGAACACCTTATTCAGCCTTAATACTGGGGGAAGGAGCTGTCCTACCTCAACTGGGTATGCCATAAATGCATTGACTTACCCTGGAAGTCCTTACCTTTTCTGAGAAATGATCAGGGAGTTGGGGTGGGAGGAATCTGGGAGAAGAATGGGAAGAGGGGAGGGAGGGAAGACAATGTTGGGCATGTTTAAGAAAAACTTCTAAATAAAGGAGAAAAGTGTAGTAAAACGCACTGGAAAGCAAGAATGTAGACAGCAAATTGCATTTTAATGGACAGGAAGATTATGAACATACCAATGTACTGAAAAGTTTGTAAGAACCCAAGCTTGTGGCATTTAGAAAACTCTATCAACAAATGACAGGCAAGACAGCACAAAGAGTGGGGGTGAGATATTTGAGGTATGATTCTGGCACATATGTGGAAACTGAGACCAGCTACAATCACATCATTTGATTATTAACAGGCAAAATTACCTAGTGAAGAAACAGATGAAATATATCTCACCTTGGGAATGTGGTATCCTCTGAATTCCACATCCTTTGTTGTTTTACGAGGCAAGGGAACAGGGACAAGATCAATGTGTCTCTGGATCTCATGCAGCACAGCGTTGGTGTAGGGCATATGGTTCCTATCCTGAATGCAGGGGCTCCGATGTCTGCCAATTACTTGTTCAATTTCTTCACGAACTTTAGCTGCCAGGGCAGAAATCATATTTTTTTAAGTCTCAGTGTCTTTTTATTTGGAGCTGATTGGTGGCTCATAGAAAATTTCAAATATAGGCCTCCTCTCACTCCTTTTAAATGCCATCATCTTCCAAAAAAAAAATCCCTTTCTACTTCTTTATTGTGTTTTCAAAATCAATATCAAATTTTATATAAAAAATCAAAATATTAAGGATAGCTAAAAAAAACTCATATAGTAATAAAACTTCTCTTTTCTTTAAAAGACATGAAACATAAAAGATAAAATCTGAAGCTTGGAAAAGAATTGCTTTTTATGGGATTATTTATTATTTTGTGGTAGAAAGTAGAGTTGAGAAATCTAAATCTCCCTATTTCCATAAGAGAAGAAAACCTAATGCATGAGTGATATGATTCTATATATAAGGTATGAGTAATTCAACCATATAATTAATAGGGATTATAAACTCTTTCAACAAAGTGACAGGATAGAAAGTTAACATATAAAGTCAATCAATACATTTTCAAAAACCAATAGTAAGCACACTGATAAATCAGGAAACAAACACATTAACAGCATCCTGACACAAAAAATAAAACATACAATGGGGAAAGAAAACACATATTCTCTAAATAGTGCTGTAAAAACTGAAAATCCATTTGCAGAATGAAATTATATTTAATTCATGTAAATGTATATTTAATTCATGCAAGTGTAAAAATTATTTAATTAAAGCCTTAAATAATGAGTCTTCTAAGGAAAACATGAAATAAGCACTTCAAGAAGTAGGTGTTGAGGAGGAAGGGATAGTTCAGAGGTGAAGAACACTGGCTGCTCTTCCAGAGGTCTGAGTTCAATTCCCATTAACACATGGTGGCTCCAACCATCTATGAGATCTGATGCCCTCCTCTGGCCTGCAGGCATACAAGCAGGCAAAACACTGTATACATAATAAATAAATACATAAATAAATAAATAAATAAATAAATAAATAAATGTTCTTTTACAAAGATGTAAGCAAGAACAGACCTTTAATAACCAGACACTGTATCTATAAATCAAGAGGACTTTTTGGAGCACATGAAATAAAAAGTTTCTGTATAGGAAAAGAAACCAACAACCAGCTATTTTTCAGGCAAGAGACTAATATTCAGAAATTACAATGAACTATAAAATTAAACACACAAATAAATCTACCAATCTGCATGTGGACAGATAAAATGAATATAAAAAGCACAACTAGCTAAAAATTATTTTTTAAGTGTTCAACATCTCTAGTCTTCAGGAAAATGCAAATCACAAGTACTTTGAGATACAATCTCACCCCAGTAAGAGTGGCTATCATTAAGGAATCTGACAAAAAAAAAATAAAAACACACTTCTGTAGATATAAGGAAAGAGACCTTTACTTACTGCTGATATGAGTACAAATTAGTATAGCCATTATGGAAATGATTAAGTTGAAAGCAGATCTTCTTTATAACCCTACCAAACTACTCCTGGACATATACTAGGAACTCAATATGCTACCACAGACACATTTATAGATTCTTGTTTACTGGTAGC
This sequence comes from Sigmodon hispidus, assembly GCA_004025045.1. NCBI lineage: Eukaryota > Metazoa > Chordata > Mammalia > Rodentia > Cricetidae > Sigmodon > Sigmodon hispidus. The sequence continues at coordinate 37,221 of PVIH01007904.1, forward strand.
AAAGAAATGGGGTCAATGTAGATGTTCATCAGTAAGTGAATGGATAATGAAAATGCTATACATATACAGAATGGAAGAGTTTTCAGCTCTAAAAAAATGGCAACATAAAATTTTTCAGTGAAAGGAATGGGTAAGGAAAACAAAATGACAAGGTGAACCAAATTCAGGACAAGAACTCACATTTTCTCTCAGGTGGATCCTAACCTAGTATAGCTATGTGTGTTTTATAAACAGTTGTAAGTGTGGACACCAAGCTAGGTTAATATTAGATGTTAAGGAAGAATGGAATACATATAAAAAGAACACATGAACATGAAAAAATAAAAGAAGATTTGGTAAGGCTATAAGGAAGAAACAGGATTTAATAATAAGACTCCAGTCACACATGAAATAAAGTCAGCAATTGATAAGAATCCCATGAAATTAAAAGACCTCTTTATAGCAAAGAAAATGGTCAATAAAGTAACTTGTTAACAAAGTTTAAATTATAAATACTTTATGGAAATGAAATGAAATGAAAAAACTTGAGGAGGCTAGTTTTATTTTGAAAACTATTTTGCATTTATCACAACCCAAATCAAGGATTACATATCATATCAGGGATAATAGTAGCCACTGCCCTTCTATTCTCTGCTGTGCTTAAATATGTCATTCGTCCTTTACCGTGGTCTAATACAAATTGGATTCACTCACTGGGAGGTAAATGCATTAATCATGCAAATGTTTCTAATACAGTGTCTATTCTAGGAAAGAGTAGGACAGTTTCTAATGCTATCTGCTCATTTCTACCTGGAGAGTCATCTCTTCATCTATGATCATACCTGTGACATCTGGATGCTTCAGCAGGAGCAAAAGCGCATATTTCAATGTGGTACTTGTCGTCTCTGTTCCCGCCCCAAAAAGATCAAATATGGTGGCGATCAAGTTTTCCATGGTAAATTCAGAATTTTTATTGTGTTTTTCCTATTAATTATAGGTGTGAGAGTCAGATACCAAAATAATTCAATATGACAAGTATTTCTGTGGGTAAGCTAGACATTAAAGAGTGTTCTAGCTGGAGATAAAGGTAGATACTAGGTGAGCATTAGGATTCCTTCACACAGTTAATGCGTAATTGGAGTTACAAAATTCCCAAGTTGCTTCTTCTTGTTGTTTCTCACTTTTTGCTCACAGGTAAGAAGTAAGTTCCTCTGTGGTCTTTTCGTGTGCATCAGGTCACTTAGTAAAAACATCAACTGTAGCACCTATTGAATCTTTATTATGTTGAAAGGTCTTGAGGATGACATGCATACAAACTCCATTGCTATTTTTAACCTCTTTATTCCTTACATCCACCACCATAATTGAAACCTATGTCATCATGTCAAAATTTGACCATTTGAAGACCACAGTTACCATCCTTTAACCTCCTGTTAGTGTAAAGTGGAATTGTCTTAAGGCTGAGCTCAACTGCAAAAGTTTTCTAGAGTCACGTTTACAAAAAGTCCTGTGTTCCCTAAGTCTTTGCACACACTCTTTATGGAGGTCAATTTATATATAATGACATGTTTTCATCTTTCTTGAATGGATGTCTATGTGTTAGCAAAGAACTCACCTTGAACAAAGAAATTATCAACTTTCTAACTCTAAATAAACTGGAGGCCCATTTACATATGTTCTCATCACTCTTGAATTGATTTGTATGTGTTAGTAAAGAATTAACCTAAAACATGGGAAACATAGACTTTCCAATTCTAAATAAATAGAGAATCTTAATGATCTCTAAATATTCTTCATGACTTACTTAAGACATAGGCTTGACAAACAAAAATTTTACTGGAAGAAATATTAGCTTGAACTTCCCAATCTCACCAAGAAAAAGAAAACTGAATCATAACTCCCACAAATGTGAAGTAGCAAGTCAGGATCCCTTGTACCTTTTCCATTTTAATCAGGAAATAGTCAGTAAAGTCCTGAGGGCTACTACGGTTCAGAGATTCTTGATGCCTTTTTATTTCCTTCAAACTGAACTCTTTTATTTCAGTGAAAATTTTAAAGGCTTCGTTATGGCTTCCTGGGAGATGGTATAAAGCAGGGTAGGCACTGCACAGCTGGAAGAGAAAGAAACATTGATGTAAATATCATACCTTCTAGGCCTTGGTTAGCTGTCCAACACTTCATAAAGGTGAGTTTTACATGCCTCCTCTGCTCCTGTGTGCCCGGCATTTGGAGGAGCAGACACAGCATCTTCACATACTGTTGGTTGGCTTTTTCTTTGTTGTTTTGTATTTGTTGTTTGTTAGTTTGAAAATATTGTTTGTGACAGGGCTTCCCTGTACAGCCCAGGTTGGTCCCAATATTATACTATATAGCCTAGGCTGTTTCATTATACCCAGTAATTTAGCTGCTTCTTTAAAAAATGTAAACTAATATTGGACTTGGAGAGATGGTTTAGTAGTTAAGAACATGTGCTGCTCCTACAGAGTCCCTGAGTTTAGTTCAAAGCAGCCATGTTATGTAGCTAATAAACCACCTAACACGTATTCAGAAAATATGTCTAGAAAATCTAACACATATTTCTGGACATGAAGGACTCCTGAACTCACATGAGCACATATTCTCATGAATGCACAGAAATACATAATTTAAAATAAAATCTTTATTTCACTATGAATAAAGTCGTATTTTCAATCTGTGTATATCCTTGTTCAAGCTCCCTTCCCCCTACTGCCCCTTCCAGTCACTCTCTCTTCTCCACATCACTTTATCTCATCCCCAGAAAGGGTAGAAGGTCTCAAGGTTCCAATTTGGCTTAGTTCAGCATCCACTCCTGATATCTTTTTAAAATGCTAATACTAAAACAGAATCATATCTGTAATTTTAGTTTCTCAAGAGGCTAAATCAGAAAGATTGTGAGTTCAAGGTTAGCCTGGGCTATATAGTGAAACTTACAGAAAATAATAATGCAAACAAATATTGCAGGTTACAAAGCATAGCAACACAATAATGTCTCATTGGCTGTTTTATAATATGTGAACCAAGGAAATGCTAAGAGTGGTCTTTAAATGGAGAAATAATGCAGGTATGTATTTGGCTAAAGAGTTATAGAAGTTAACTATCAGGTGAATATTAGGTTTGTGCAAGTATATTCTAACAGAAAAATAAATAAAATTGAAGGAAAGAGGAAAGAATTGAAAAAAAAGCAGAGTCAAAGAGGAAAAGAAAAGATCCTCCCATAAAAATCACCAGTCAATGCACAGCTTCTTGCAAATTTCCAAACCCAGTGTAAGACTTTTAATATTCTAGAGTTCACTCAAATGGCCACTTTTTATGAAGGTGAAAACTATCCATATCTTCTCAGAGTTTCAGCCTTTCAATAACCCTAATTTTATTTTCATTTATTTTTTATTATGAATAAAGTCAAGATTTCTATCTGTGTATATCCTTTTTCAAGGTCTCCTCCCACCCCCTCCAGTCACTCTTCTTCACATCTCTTCATCTCCTCCCTACCAAGGGCAGGAGGTCCCAAGGTCCCAATATGGCTTAGTTCAGCATTCACTCCTGGCAGATCCAGTTTCCTTTCCCCAACATCAAGACTAAGTCAGGTGTTCCTCTAGAGGGAATGGGATCCAAGATGCCAGTCCAAGGTGTTTTAGATCTCAAGCTGTATAGTGGTTGTGGTTTGCAGCTTGGACATGCTTTGCTTTTTGCTTTTTTCTTTCGAGTCCAATAAGGAGTGAGCATATTTTCTGCTTACATTCCTGTGTTTGTGATACCTTGTGCAGGAGGATATTCTCCAAATCCATCCATTAGCCTGCAAATTTTAGGATATCATTTTTTTCTTACTGCTGGGTAGTACTCCATTGTGTAGATGTACCACAGTTTGTTAATCCATTCTTCAATTGAGGGGCATCTGGGTTGATTCCAGGTTCTTTCTATTACGAATAATGCTGCTATGAACATAAATGAGCTAATGCCTTTGGAGTGTGAATGTACATCTTTAGGGTATACACCCAAGTGTCATTGCAGGATCCTTGGAGAGATTGATCCCAGTTTTCTGAGAAACCACCATACCACATTCCAGTGAAAGATGAACAAGCTTTCACTCCCACCAAAAATGGAGGAGTGTTTCCCTTTCTCCTAAACCTCTCCATCATAGGCTGTCATCTGTGTTTTTATCTTAGCCATTCTGACAGGAATAAGGTGGTATGTCAAAGTTGTTTTGATTTGCATTTCTCTGATAACTAAAGATGTTGAGCACTTTTTCAAGTGCCTATCAGCCATTCATAATTCTTCTGCTGAGAATTCCCTTTTTAGTTCTGAACCGCATTTTTTGATTGGGTTATTCAAGGTTTTGGGATCTAGTTTCTTGAATTCTTTATATACCTTAGAGATCACTTGTAGGGCTGGTGAAAAACTTTTCCCATTCTGTAGACTGTCATTTTGTCCTATTGACAGTGTCCTTGGCTTTACAGAAGCTTCTTGGTTTCAGGAGGTCCCACTTATTGATTGTTGCTCTTAGTGTCTGTGCCACTGGTATTATATTTAGGAAGTGGTTGCCTGTTTCAGTGCATTGGAGGGTATTCCGTGCTTTCTTTTCTAACAAGTTCAGAGTGGCTGGGTTAATGTTGAGGTCATTGATCCACTTGGATTTGAGTTTTGTGCAGGGTGAAAGGCTTGGATCTATTTGCATTTTTCTACACACTACCAACCAGCTATGCTAACACCATTTCTTAAAGATACTCTATTTTTCCATTGAATATTTTGGGCCTCTTTGTCAAAGATCAGGTGTTCATAGGTGTTTTGTGTTAATGTTGGGATCTTTAATTCCATTGATCCACAAGTCTGTTTTTATGCCAGTGCGAGGTTGTTTTTATTACTGTAGCTCTATAGTATAACTTGAAGTAGGGTATGGTGAAGCCTCCTGAAGTTCTTTTGCTGAGCAAAATTGTTTTGGAAATGCTGGCATTCTTGTTATTCCAAATGAAGTTGAGTATTGTTCTTTCAAAGTCTGTAGAACATTGTATTGGGATTTTGATGGGCAGTACATTGAATCTATAGATTGCTTTTGGTAGAATTGCCATTTTACTATGTTGATTCTACTTATCCAGGACCATGGGAGATCTTTCCATTTTCTGATATCCTCTTCAATTTATTCTTCAGCGATTTAAAACTTTTGTCAAATAGATCTGTTACTTCTTTGGTTATAGCTACTCCAATGTATTTAATGCTATTTGCAGCTATTATAAAGGATGATATTTCCCTTATTTCTTTTTCAGGCATTTCATCTTTAGTGTATAGGAGGGTTGATGATTTCTTTGAGTTAATCTTGTGCCCTACTACATTGATGAAGGTGTTTATCAACTGTAGAAGTTCCCTGGAAGAATTTTGTGGGTCACATGTATACAATCATATTATCTGCAAATAGAGATAGTTTCACCTCTTCTTTTCCAATTTGTATCCCCTTAATCTCCTTTTGTTCTCTTATTGCTTTAGCTAAAACTTCAAGAACTATATTAAATAGAAAAGGGTGAGAGGATATTTCTGATTTTAGTGGGATTGCTTTGAGTTTTTTTCCATTAAGTTTGATGTTGGCTGTCAGCTTCTTGTAAATCATCTTTATTATACTGAGATATTTTCCCTGTATTCCTGATCTCTCCAGGGCTTTTATCATAAAGGAGTGGTGGATTTTATCAAGACTTTTTCAGTGCTTAAGGATATATTCGTGTGGTTTTTTTCCTCTAGTTTGTTTATATGATGAATGACATTTATGGTTTTTCGAACGTTGAACCATCCCTGCATTTCAGAGATGAAGCCTACTTTGTCACGGTGGATGATACATTTTTTATATATTGTTGTGTATGGTTTGCCAAAATTTTGTTGAGAATTTTAGCATCAATATTCATGAGGGAAATTGGTCTGTAATTCTCCTTCTTTATTGTTTCTTTGAGTGGCGTGGGTGCTAGGGTAATTATGGCCTCATAAAAGAAATTTGGCAATATTCCTTCAGTTTCTACTGTGTGAAATACTTTGAGGATTAATGGTAGTAATTCTTTGAATGTCTGGTAGAATTCTGTACTGAATCCATCTGAAACTGGGCTTTTTTTACTTGGGAGGATTTTAATGACAGCTTCAATTTCCTTTAGTGTTATAGGTCTGTTTAGGTATTTAATCTAATCTTGATTTAATTTTGTTAAATAGTACCTTTCCAAAAAGCTATCCAATTTTCTAGGTTTGCCATTTTTGTAGAATATAGATTTTCAAAGTATGACCTGATAATTCTCTGGATTTCCTGGAGCTCTGTTGTTATGCACAAAGTTCTTAATCTAAGTATTAGCTTTGGAATGGTGAAGGCATAGACATGTTTCACATGACATTTTCACATACAGGGTATTAGTTTTGGTTTCTATTACTGTGAAGAGACACTATGACCACAGCAAATCTCATAAAGAAAAACATTTCTTTGGAACTGGCTTGAAGTTTCAGAGATTTAGTTCATTATCATCATGGTGAGATGCATGGCAGCATGCAAGCCAATATGGTACTAGAGTAGGAGCAAAGACTTGTACATTTGAATCAGCAGGCAGCAAGAAAAGTCAGTGATACCCTGGATGTAACAGCATCTAGGACATCAAAACTCACCTCTTAATGACACACTTACCCTCAAAGTCACACCTTCTCCAACAAAGTCACACCTTCTCCAACAAGGCCACACTGCCTAATTATGCCACTACTAAAGTATTAAAACACATGAGGATTTGGCCAGAATTGGAGACTGATCTAAGCATTATTGGGTCAGGGGTTAGGGTTAGGACTGTCTGCTCCCTGCCCAGGGAGGGGATGGGGAGTTGCAGAGGAAAAATGACCAGATGTGTTGGGAGGGGA